>BLSH010237663.1:131333-159042 GCA_018402905.1 Glandirana rugosa | reverse complement strand
CCTCTCATAATGGGCACAGCAGGTGAACAGACCCAGAAGTCCGCACAGGGATGGTGGGAACCCCGCATAATGGGCACAGCAGGTGAACAGACCCAGAACTCAGCACAGGTATGGTTGAAACCTCTCATAATGGGCACAGCAGCTGTATAGACCCCGGAACTCAGCACAGGGATGGTGAGAACCCCTCATAATGGGCACAGGGGGTGTAGAGACCCGGGAACTCAGCACAGAGATGGTGGGAACCCCTCATAATGGGCACAGCAGGCATACAGAACTGGGTAATCAGCACAGGGATGGTGGGAACCCCTCGTAATGGGCGCAGCAGGTGTACAGACCCGGGAACTCAGCACAGGGCTGGTGGGAACCCCTCATAATGGGCACAGCAGGTGTACTGACCCAGGAACTCAGCACCGGGATGGTGGGAACCCTTCATAATGAGCACAGCAGGCATACAAACCCGGGAACTCAGCACAGGGATGGTGGGAACCCGTCGTAATGGGCACAGCAGGTGTACTGACCCAGGAAATCAGCACAGGGATGGTAAGAACTCCTAATCTAATAATGGGCACAGAAGGTGTGCAGGCCTGAAAACTCAGGAGGTATGGTGGTAGCCTCTTATAATACGCACAGGAGGTGTGCAGGCCAAATAACTCAGCACAAGGATGGTGAGAACCCCTCATAATGGGCACAGGATGTGTACAGACCCAGGAACTCAGCACAAGGATGTTGAGAACCCCTCATAATGGGCACAGCAGGGGTGGCATCTGGAGTGCCCATGGTATCACCAGAAACATTCAAAAGCCGGTTCAATCTCCGCTACCATGGCAAACCACCCGCAATCCACCAAGCAGGAAGCCCACCAGAGATTGTACCAGCTTTTGAATGTTTCCACTTCTTGCTTGGTGGGTTGTGGGGGGTTTGTCATGGTACCTGGGATGCGCACCCTGGTAAGTGGGATGCCCACCCACCCCCAGGGAAGAGGGGTGGGGTAAGATGACAATTAAAAAAGGCCTAAGCGCACTTCTGAATACACTGTGTATATACAGTATGTCTCTTCTTACCTGCTCCTCCTCACCTTGCGGCTAAAACGCGTTAGGGAGGAAGACCCGGGGGGATTCTTTGTTGATGTTGTTATGCATAAAAATAATTACCAGTATTTGAAATTTTTTCAACCTGTTATGGGGCCTAGGCACACTCCTGATTATACTGTATACAGTGACTTGAAAAAGTATTCATACCCCTTGAAATGTTCCACATTTTGTCATGTTACAACCAAAAATGTAAATGTATTTTATTGGGATTTTATGTGATAGAGCAACACAAAGTGCCACATAATTGTGAAGTGGAAGGTAAATGATACACAGATTTCAAAATGTTTTACAAATAAATATGTGAAGAGTGTGGCGTGCATTTGTATTCAGCCCCCTTTAGTCCGATACCCCTAACTAAAATCTAGTGGAACCAATTGCCTTCAGAAGTCACCTTATTAGTAAATAGAGTCCACCTGTGTGTAATTTAATCTAAGTATAAATACAGCTGTTCTGTAAAGCCCTCAGAGGTTTGTTAGAAAACCTTAGTGAACAAACAGCATCATGAAGGCCAAGAAACACACCAGGCAGGTCAGGGTTAAAGTTGTGGAGAAGTTTAAAGCAGGGTTAGGTAATAAAAAAATCTCCCAAGCTTTGAACATCTCACAGAGCTCTGTTCAATCCATCATCCGAAAATGGAAAGAGTATGGCACAAAAGCAAACCTGCCAAGACATGGCCATCCACCTAAACTGGCAGGCCGGGCAAGGAGAGCATTAATCAGAGAAGCAGCCAAGAGGTCCATGGTAACTCTGGAGGAGCTGCAGAGATCCACAGCTCAGGTGGGAGAATCTGTCCACAGGACAAATATTAGTCGTGCGCTCCACAAATCTGACCTTTATGGAAGAGTGACAAGAAGAAAGCCATAAGAAGTCCTGATTGCAGTTTGTGCGAAGCCATATGAGGGACACAGCAAACATGTGAAAGGTGCTCTGCTCAGATGAGACCAAAATTTAACTTTTTGGCCTAAAAGCAAAGCGCTATGTGTGGCAGAAAACTAACATTGCACATCACCCTGAACACACCATACCCACTGTGAAACATGGTGGTGGCAGCATCATATTGTGGGGATGCTTTTCTTCAACAGTTACAGGGAAGCTGGTCAGAGTTGATGGGAAGATAGATGGAGCCAAATACAGGGCAATCTTAGAAGAAAACCTGTTAGAGTCTGCAAAAAACTTGAGACTGGGGCGGAGGTTCACCTTCCAGCAGGATAACGACCCTAAATATACAGCCAGAGCTACAATGGAATGGTTTGGATTAAAGCATATTCATGGGTTAGAATGGCCCAGTCACAGTCCAGACCTAAATCCAATTGAGAATCTGTGGCAAGACTTGAAAATTGCTGCTCACAGATGTTCTCCATCCAATCTGACAGAGCTTGGGATATTTTGCAGAGAAGAATGGGCAAAAATGTCCTCTCTAGATGTGCAAAGCTGGTAGAGACTTCCCCAAAAAGACTTGCAGCTGTAATTGCAGGGAAAGGCGGTTCTACGAAGTATTGACTCAGGGGGGCACTATACAAATGCCCCCCACACTTTTCACATATTTATTTTTAAAACAGTTTGAAAAACCATTTATCCTTTTCCTTCCACTTCACAATTATGTGTCACTTTGTGTTGGTCTATCACATAAAATCGCAAAATGTGGAAAATTTCAAGGGGTATGAATACTTTTTCAAGGCACTGTACAAGTCTCTCCTTACCTGATCCTCCTCACCTCTATAAATAAGCCCAACTTTGTGGGTGAAATGCGTCAGTGAGGAAGAGGTCCCAGGCGGAAACTTCTTTTACCAAGGTTTTTTTTGCTAGTGTCATTTTATTTTTAGGGACACCTTTTTTTTGACCCGCCGTTGTTGGTTTGAACGCGTCAACCACTAGCATACCAGTTTAAATGCGTCAATCTGAAACTCTAAAATTGGCGCAGACTACAGGCACCAAATCGGGCTCTACCCACCGCTATAGAAAATGCATGCCATAAAATTTACACAAAATCTGCAAGTCAAATACACAGCGAGCTATGAAACAACGCACAACCATCCGCATTAATTTATTGTGGTTTTAAGTGCAGAAAGAAATCATTTTTAATATAAAACAATTTTTGTACAGATAAGGAATTGAACACAACTCTCCTAAGAACAGCTATTTGAGGGGTACCATACGTATTCTGCTGACTTTTGCATCCCCTTCGCTGTATAAATATTTCACTACTTAAATGGTAATAAAGGTATAAAAACCGTACTTGTGCGCATGCGCCAATCGTAAGTGCCACAGATCTTCATTGTAATCTGCTTAATACATTTATTTCCTAGGAGTGTCAGTGCCATCTAGTGGCAATAATGCAGGATATTTCCAGACTGAGGTATTCCAAAAAAGAATTATTGCATTATTGCCCTTAGATGGAGCTGGCGATCCTAGAAAAAAGAAACGTATTAAGGAAATTACAGTGAAGATTTGTGGCAAATGACTGACACGTGTACACAGCAGATTTTTTATAACGCATTAGTGTGCGGTTTGTACCTGGTTGAGTTTAAAACAAAAGCAAGGTTATGGTGCAAGTAGAGGTGTCTGTAGATGAGCAGGGTATGCGACTCCAGAAACAAGAAAAGGTCTAGAACAGTGGTCTCCAAACTTTGGTCAGGGGGCCAGATGTGACCCTTTGCTTGCCTATATCCAGCCCTTGGGGCACTTTTCCTCCAGCTGACACCAATGATAGGGCATCATTTCTCCCACTGACACCACTGATGGGGTACCATTTCTCCCACTGGCACAAACGATGGGGCATTATTACTCCCACTGGCACCAATGGGCACCACTCCTCTCACTGGCACAGATGGAGTGCTATTCCTCCCACTGGCACCAGAGATGAGGCACTATTCCTACACTAATGCCAACGATGGGGCACCATTCCTCCCCCTAATGCCAATGTTGGGGCTCCACCCCTCCCACTGGCACCAATGATGGAATACTATTACTCCCACTGGCACCAGAGATGGGGCACTATTCTTCCCACTAATGCTAAAGATGGGGCACCATTCCTCCCACTAATGCTAAAGATGGGGCACCATTCCTCTCACTAGCACCAACGATGGGGCACCATTCCTACCACTAATGCCAATGATGGGACACTATTCCTCCCACTGGCACCAATGATGGGGCACTATTCCTCCCACTGGCATCAATGATGGGGCACTATTCCTCCCACTGGCGCCGATGGGGCACCATTCCTTCCACTAATGCTAAAGATGGGGCACCATTCCTCCCACTAGCACCAACGATGGGGCACAATTCCTCCCACTAATGCCAATGATGGGACACTATTCCTCCCACTGGCACCAATGATGGGACACTATTCCTCCGACTGGCATCAATGATGGGGCACCATTCCTACCACTAATGCCAATGATGGGATACTATTCCTCCCACTGGCACCAATGATGGGGCACTATTCTTCCCACTGGCATCAATGATGGGGCACTATTCCTCCCACTGGCGCCAGAGATGGGGCACCATTCCTCCCACTAATGCTAAAGATAGGGCACCATTCCTCCCACTAACACCAACGATGCGGCACCATTCCTCCCACTAATGCCAATGATGGGACACTATTCCTTCCACTGGCACCAATGATGGGGCACTATTCCTCCCACTGGCATTAATGATGGGGCACTATTCCTCCCACTAATGCTAATGATGGGGCACCATTCCTCCCACTAATGCTAACAATGGGGCACCATATACCCCACTAATGCCAATGATGGGGCACCATTCGTTCCACTGGCAACCAAGACAGGGCATTATTCCTCCCACTCATAACACTAGTGAGACACTATTCCTCCCACTGACACCATTGATGGGGTACTATTTCTTCCACTGACACCATTGATGGGGCACGAATTCTCCCACTGACACCATTGATTGGGCATAATTCCTCCTACTCATAACAACGAGACACTATCCCTCTTTCTAAAACCAATAATGGGGCATTGTTTACTCCCACTGACGCCAGGGCATTATCTACTCCCACTGGCCACAGTCCGGCCACCCTAAAGTACAGTGAACTGGCCCTTTGTTTAGACAGTTTGGCGACCCCTGGTCTAGAATATAAATCCTGTTTGTACATTTAGAAAATTGTATTATATATATTATAATAATTTCGTATTCGATAAACTGTCGTTGTACCAAGAAAGACCTACAGTACATTCAGAACCTTTCTTGCTAAAACAATTTAATCACATACCCCGCTCAACGACAGGCACCTCAGAAACTCAGCCAAACATCTTCAGCCTTCTTCCCATTGTACTGAGTGGACTGAGGATTGGGTACCTTGAAGTATCGAGAGCAACCACATGAGAACCCATGTGGAGACAGATATTCTGCAAGTATTCAGCTAAAGTTGCACATGCCACAGCCAACTTCTTCATTCATGTTAATTGTTCACGTTTAAAGCTCCACTATAGCCTAGGGGGTCTCCTGTCATTCCCCTTATTCTCCTTTATTCCTTGAGGTTCCTCTTCATTTTTGAAAGTTGGAGACAATGTTTGATGCCAAGAAGTTTATCTGCAGCCTTGGGGTGGATCCAGTTAGCACTGCCCAATGTGATCTCCTCCTTCTGACACCGCAAGATGTTCCGGGGCTGTTAAAGCCACTCTTGGACAGGTCCTTTGACTGTTCACTGGTCTGTGAAGGATAGCATCATCATTGACTATTGTGCCGAACAGACATAATAAAATCCATAACTGCAGATGGGCCTATGTTGGTACTAGGAGGAGGCCCGACACCTGAACTTTGGTTCTCTCTGAAACATTATGGAGGTAGGTCGGCAGGTCAGGCTAGCCTAGAGATCTTTTTCTTCCTAAGAGGTGCAATCATTTTCACCAAACAGTAGCTTGGAGGTGTAGACCATGTTTATGAACTCTCTGGTGGTGGGACATGTTCTGATCACCTAGCATGGTGCCTCTGCTCCTTTATAGGCATCCAAGCTCTTAGGAATGAGGTCAAATCAAGGCTGGATTTCTCATGTAGTGTGAAGAATGACTTCCTGATGTATAGTACCTAATTGTTACTGTTATCTACAGCAGGGATCTCCAAACTTGCTAAACAAAGGGCCACTTTATTGTCCTTCAGACTTTAAGGGGGCCGGCCTAG
The DNA here is from genome assembly GCA_018402905.1 of Glandirana rugosa. Lineage (NCBI taxonomy): Eukaryota > Metazoa > Chordata > Amphibia > Anura > Ranidae > Glandirana > Glandirana rugosa. Next base: position 152,809 of record BLSH010237663.1, on the reverse strand, counting down.
GGCCAATGGGAGTAGAAAATGTCCTATCCTTTGTGTCAATGGAAGGAGTTCTGCCCCATCATCTTTGTCAGTGGAAGGAATTGTGCCCCATTGTTGGTGCTAGTGGCAGGAATTATGCCCTTTTGATGGTGTGAGTAGGAGGAATAGTGGCCCATTGTTGGTATCAATAGAAGGAATTCTGCCCCAACATTGCTGTCAGTGGGAGGAATTGTGGCCCAATGTTGGTATTAATGGAAGGAATTATGTCCCATCATTGGTATCAATGGAAGGAATTGTGGCCCATTGTTGGTATCAATGGAAGGAATTATGCCCCATTGTTGATGTCAGTGGGAGGAATTGTGCCTTTTCGCTGGTGTCAGTGGGAGGAATTATGCCCCGTTGTTGGTGTCAGTGAGAGGAATTGTGCCCTTAAACTGGTGTCAGTGGGAGGAATAGTGGCCCATTGTTGGTATCAATGGAAGGATTAATGCCCCATCAGTGGTGTCAATGGAAGGAACTGTGCGCCATTCTTGGCATCAGTGGGAAGAATTGTGCTATTTTGATGTTGTCAGTGGGAAGAATAGTGCCCCGCTGTTGGTGTCAGCAACAGGTATTATGCCCCATAGTTGGTGTCAGTAGATGGAATGCCCCAAGGGCTGGATAAAGGCAAGCAAAGGGTCGCAGTTTGGAGACCACTGATCCACAGCCTTGGTTAGATAGCCTGGCCAGCTCAGTCCCTTTCTGTCCCTCTCTGCTGGATAGGCTTTCTCAGTGGACACATTGACTGATTATAACTCTATGAAAGATCAGATCAAGGCTACAAAAAAAAGCAACACACCCATGCTTTAAATCGAAAGTCTCCCCTTCCTAGCAGCTGTCCAAACGCTCAGCAATGTTGAAAGTAAGGGAAGGCTTGTCTGCTGTGTGAGATTTCTGGTGGGCGGTAAGAATAGACTTGCTAATGAACGTCTTGCCACAGTCCGAGCACATGAAGGGCCGTTCGCCAGTATGGGTCTTCTGGTGCCGCGATAGGTCGGAGCTGGTGATAAACCCCTTACCGCAAAAGGAACAGGCAAAAGGCTTTTCCCCCGTGTGAATTTTCTCATGCGTGGTAAGGTTAGACCGGCTGGCAAAGCACTTGCCACACTCAAGGCACTTGAAGGGTTTTTCACCCGTGTGAATACGCTGGTGCTTAACTAGGTTGGACTTCATGCCGAAGGTCTTCCCGCAATGGGCACACTCAAACGGTTTCTCCCCAGTGTGAACTCGCTGATGCTTAACCAAGTTGGACTTGATGCTGAACCGCTTGCCGCATTCTTGGCAGGAAAAAGGCTTCTCCCCCTTGTGGACCTTTAGGTGTTTCACCAGGTTGGCCTTCATGGCAAAGCACTTTCCGCACTCTAAGCAGGAGAAGGGCCGGTCCCCGGTGTGAATGCTCTGGTGCGTCTCCAGGATGGACTTGTTGGAGAAGGTCAATCCACACTCACCACATGGGAAGCACTGTCCACCGGTGTGAACGCTCTGGTGGGCCATGAACACCATCTTGCTGGAGAACGACTTGCCGCACTTGATGCAGAGGAACGGCTTGAAAAGGCTGGCTTTGTCGCAGTCGCAGCACAGGGGCGAGCTCGTGCCTGCCTCCGCCTGCTGAAGGTTGGTGTCGTAGACGACGCACTTGCCGCATTCATAGCAAACATAGATTTTCCCCTCCAGGGAGACCAACTCGTTGGATGACCACATGGGTGAAGTCCTGCAGTGGTGAGAGGCTAAGGTTTCGGGTAGAGGAAAACCGTTCTTCCCTTCATGATCTGGGGAGGAACCAGAGGAACACGAGATCAACGACACATTTCTCTTGTCACCATTAACCCATTCTCTTTCCATACCCGTTGAGTTGCTTATAGATGTTAAAGAGGACCAATCACTCTTGGGCTCAAGTCTGAATTAATAAATGGCTGCCATGTCTCAGTTTACAGCAACGGGAAATCGACTGTGCCCAGGCTGGGAGGAAAAAAAAATGCCATTGGGTCTGATGCAGGCATGAGGAAGGCATTTCCTCAGTTTCCTCTTCCACAGTGATCACTCAGACTGTACACTGTAACCTTGCAGCAAGGCTTTAAGGCGAGAGACAGCAGCAGGTGGATGATCTGCTTCTGTTATCCTCTACATTGTGTCAAACAAGAGGAGTAAATGCTGAGGAGACTCAAGTGTTTCCATTTGCTCCAACTGTTGGGAGATCCAGGAGGGCTCCATTAAGTGCAAGTCTGCATAAAGTGCAGTCAATGGACTGTGGCTTCGCCAAAACAAGAATGAATTGTTATGTTGCTATTATGGTTTAAAATTGCCTTTTAAATTTTTTAACCTTAGTCAGTTTATTATATTTTTTTTCTCATTTCAACCAGCAGAGGGAGACCATCTGCTCCTTATGACATTTTCTAGGCTCTCCTTATCTACTTTGTTGCAAAAAAAAAAGTTTACAGGGCTCAGTAACTTAAGCTGCATTTTGCACAAACAAGTGAGACAGCAGTGACCCCCTACCCCCGTTCTTTTTTATGTAAAACAAAGACTTTTTTTCTTTTAAATAGAAAAGGTATAGATAGCACAGAAAAGGTAAGATAGCGTGAAAGAAATAAACCAATCCATTTTACTACTAGAAGGCAATCTAAAGAATACTTTCCTTCATGGGCTCAAGTAAGCACCCAGGTAAGGAAAACGTAGACTTCTCTCAAGAAGGGCCCTGAGGGCCACACAAAAAGGCTGGGCATAGACAGCTCAAATTTGGTCCGTTCAGCCCACAAGAGAAAAATAAGCTAATTCTCCCATCCAAACTAACATAATGCAACAGTCGCACAACCATCGCAAATAATCCCTGTAACATGACTAAAATGGCATTCTCTGTTTTCCTAAGATCGTCAGCACCATCTAGTGGCCATAATGCGGTATTTTCTTGATTGCGGAATTTCAGGAAAATACCACATGATGGCCAGTAGATGGAGCTGCCAATCATAGGAAATAAATAGAACATGTTGCACACATTACAGAGATGCAATGTTGGTGCGAATGGCAAGATATTTGCACAGCGAATATTATATAAGTAGAGGTCTAAGGCCTTGTTTACGCTAGCAGTTGGGAGAGCGATAAAACCCTAAAGTTGAGTTGAGTTTTTACGACCCCCCCCCCCAGCTGCTCCCCCTTTAGCTAGAAAGGCAGAAACCGGGGGTGTATACATGTTGAGTCAGGAACTCTACCCCGTGTTGCCCTCGACGGGCACTACCACTTAGGCCCCTTTCACACTGGGGCGGTATTACAGCGGTAAAGAGCTAAAATTACCGCTGCAATAACGCTCTAAATATTATTTTTATGCATCTCTATGGATGCTTTCAGACTGAGGCGTTGCGCTAGCGCAGCGCTTAAGAAAATCATGCAAGCATGATTTTACAGGAATGGCTCCTGCCATTAAATTGAATGGGCAGCGCTCCCGTAGCGCCGAGCGCCGTCACTTTTAACCCCTGTTTAACCCGTTGTGGGGGGGTTAAAAGTGCCCCGCACCCGCCTGCATAGAGGCGCCGTAGCGCCTCTATAACAGCGCTAAATCCCCGCTGAGACTAGCAGGGATTTACCGCTACCGCCCGCCAGCCCCAGTGTGAAAGGGGCCATACTGAGAAGGGGCGGAGCATTATACATTGAATATTCAGTAGGGGAACCAGAAGAAACATAGCAATAAAGACCCAGCACAGGACTAAACCCGACCCACCTGAACCCCAAAACTAGAGAACAGAAACGGTCTGCTTACTGACCCGGGCTGACCTCCGTCCGAATTCCCTTCACGTCACCGTCTCCATCCTCTGCATGCGGCAAAAAGACAACCCCCGGGTTTTCAGCCTAAAGAAAGCACAAGAAAGGAGTCCTCCGTTCAGAAACGGGCAGTGTGGAATTCGGAGATATGAGCCCATCAATCCTGAGTATACCTGAGAACCTTGGCGTTTGGAATCACGGGAATACAGAGAACGGGGGCATCTCTCTGGGGTGTTTCCATTACTGGATCCATCTGTAGGAAACAAGGTGAATATAATGACCATTAACCCGACGGACACTGAACAAGGAGAATCTGGGACTCTCTTCTGGATTTAGGGGTTTATTTCTGTTAAAAAAATTTCTCGCAATCCTCGTAATGTGCAGATGTGTGAAATGCCATTTTTTCTACATCTATTTATTTCCATCTAGTGGCCATAATGCAGTATTTTTCCGAAATATCGCAATCGGGATAATACTGCATTATGGCCACTAGATGGCGATGGTGATCATAGGAAATAAATAGAGAATGACATGTCACACATATGAGACCCATTACGAGGATTATTCATTGATGGCTGTGCGAATGCTGAGGCCTCATATTGTTTATTACTTACCTGTGCTGATCTCTAGAGGACTTTCCTTCTCCTTGCACGGCTCGCTGCCCCTGACATATGGATCGTCTTCATCTTCAACTTTAATGCTGATTACATTGTCATCCTGGGGAAAACAACATCACACAAGGAGGTCGGTTTATAAAAAAAAATAATTGAAAGTGCATGTACAGTACATTTGTTCTGTGTGAATAGGGCAAAACATTTTATTAGAATATAATGTGTGCTGGTCGAATGTAAATCATTGATTTTCAATGTAGAAGTAGTAAGTAACGCAGAGTGCAGAGGTTAGTAATATGTAACACAAAGTGAAGAAGTCAGTAGTATATAATGCACAGTGCAGGGGTCAGTAGTATGTAACGCAGAGTGAAGAGGTCAGTAGTATATAATGCACAGTGCAGGGGTCAGTAGTATGTAATGCAGAGGTCAGTAGTAAGTAACTCAGAGTGCAGGTGTCAGTAGCATGTAACACAGAGTTTAGAGGTCAGTAGTATGTAGCGCTGAGTGCAGAGGTCAGTAGTATGTAACGCAGAGTGCAGAGATCAGTAGTAACACAGAGTGAAGAGGTCAGTAGTAAGTAACTCAGAGTGCAGGGGTCAGTAGTATGTAATGCAGAGGTCAGTAGTATGTAATGCAGAGGTCAGTAGGAAGTGGTCAGTAGTATGTAACACAGGGTGCAGAGGTCAGTAGTATGTAACACAGAGTGCAGAGGTTAGTAGTATGTAACGCAGAGGTTAGTAGTATGTAACAAAGAGTGCAGAGGTCAGTAGTATGTAACACAGAGTGCAGAGGTCAGTAGTATGTAATGCAGAGTGCAGAGGTCCGTTGTAATGCATAGGTTGGAAGTAGTAAACAATGCAGGGTGCAGAAGTCAGTAGTATGTAATGCAGAGTATAGGGGTAAAGTGAATAAAAATAATAATGCAGAGTGAAGAGGTCAGTAGTATGTAACGCAGAGGTCAGGCATATGTAACACAGATTGCAGAGGTCAGGAGTATTTAACGTAGAGTGCAGGAGTCAGTAGTATGTAATTCAGAGTGCAGAGGTCAGTAGTATGTAACACAGAGGTCAGTAGTAGGTAATGCAGAGTATAGGGGTACAGTAAACAAAAATAAATGCAGAGTGCAGAGTTCAGAAGTATGTAACAAAGTTTAGAGGTAAGAAGTAGCGCACAGTGCAGACGTAAGTAGTATTACTTAGAGTTTACAGGCAAGTTGTTTTGTAACGCAGAGTGCAGTGGTTAGTAGTATGTAATGTACATTTTAGAGGTAAGTTATAAGTTACGCAAGGTCAGAAGTATGTAAAGCAGGGAGCAGAGGTAAGTAGTTAGAAATGCAGAGTCCAGAGGTCAGTAATATATAACACAGAGGAAAGGAGTATGTAACAGAGTTCAGAGGTCACTATTCTGTAACTCAGAGTTTCCCAGGTCAGTAATATGTAACTCAGAATTCAGAGGTCAGTTGTATGCAGAGGTCAGGAGTATGTAACGCAGAGTTTATAGGTCAGGAGTATGTATCGCAGAGTGCACAGGTCAGGAGTATGTAACACAGAGTTTATAGGTCAGGAGTATGTAACACAGAGTTTATAGGTCAGGAGTATCTAACGCAGAGTGCAGAGGTCAGGAATATGTAATGCAGAGGTCAGGAGTATGTAACGCAGAGTTTATAGATCGGGATTATGTAAAACAGAGTTTATAGGTCAGAAGTATGTAACACAGAGTTCAGAGGTCAGGAGTATGTAACGCAAAGTTCAGAGTGAACAGTTCTACTTTAATATTAAAACAGCTTAATATATTATTAGCCTGACAATGTTCCCCTACATGTCATAAAGCGTTACCTCTCTGTATTCCTTGTGAAGACCCCCAGATCCACCAACATGATTGTCATCCTGTTCCATCGAGTGATCCTCCTCCTCCTCTGTGGAATCCCGGGAACACAGAGGACGGGGACATCTCTCTAGTGGGTTTCTCTTACTGGACACATCTATAGGAAACAGAAATTAGGTTTTCATACCTGGCTGGGAGGATGTTCAGTGATATCTAGCCTGTCCCTGGCCCGCCCTTTCCATTCATTGGATTTTAGCTCTATCAATTATGGAGGCTCAGCATCACATGTGGGTGTTACCTAGGGCGGTCTGCATGCAAATACACCCTGTCCTCCAGACTCATATCCACCCATCAGGACATTTTTACATTTGCATAACTCCTCCCAAGAGCCAGCCCACTGCTTGCATCACTCTAACCACTTGCTTACTGGGCACTTAAACCCCCTCCTGCCCGGGCCAATTTTCAGCTTTCAGCCCTGCTGCCCTTTGAATGACAATTGCGCGGTCATGGTACACTGTACCCAAATGAAATTTTTATCATTTTTTTTCACACAAATAGAGCTTTTTTTGGTGGTATTTAATCACTGCTGGGTTTTTTATTTTTTGCTAAAAAATAAAAAAAAAGACCAAAATTTTAAGAAAAAAAAGTTTCATAGTTTGTTATAAAATTTTGAAAACAGGTCATTTTTCTCCTTCATTGATGTGCGCTAATGAGGCAGCACTGATGGGCACTGATAGGTTGCACTGATGGGCACTGATAGGCTACACTGATGGGCACTGATAAGCTGCACTGATGGGCACTAATAAGGCAGCACTGATGGGCACTGATGAGGTGGCACTGGTGGGCACTGATGAGTACTGATGGGTGGCACTGATAGTACTGGTAGGTGACACTGATCGGCGGCACTGATGATGAGGCACTGATGGCCACTGGTTGGCAGCACTGATGACAATTGATAGGTGGCACTGGTGGACACTGATAGGTGGCACTGGTGGGCATTGATAGGTGGCACTGGTGGGCACTGATAGGTGGCACTGGTGGGCACTGATAGGTGGCACTTGTGGGTGCTGATAGGCTGCCCTGATGTGCACCTGTAGGTGCCTCTGGTGGGCACTGGTAGATGGCACTGGAGGGCACTGCATAACAGCACTGCCTCTCCATGTGCGGGACCAATGTCCCTCTCTCTGTGGCCGGTGATCAGCTTTTTTTTTCCCTCACACTGCCAGTGGGAGGGTAAAAAAAAAGCAGATTACCAATCTCTTGTTTACATCACGTGATCAGCTGTCATTGGCTGACAACTGATCATGTGGTAAGGGGTAGGGACCGGCCCCTTACAATGATCTGTGATCAGCCGAGTTTCATTGACTCGGTGATCACAGAGCACGCCGCTCTCCTGGCAATTCAGGTCCGCGCTGTATCTGTCTTTTGGCTATAGTGCGGATCTGTAGTTGCTACAGTAATGAGGCAGGGTGCTGTAATGTTTTCAGAAAGCTATGTATAGCACCCTTCTGGCCCCTCCCACCAGCCATGATTTTCTTGCATTGCATAGAGAAGCACAGAGAACCAGTGATGACACCGCTGGGTGTAAAATATGGTATGTAATGAAAATGTAAAAACATATATATATATATATGCATAGAAATACTAAATCTTCTGACCTAGAGGTGGGGCAGATTGGGAATCCTTATCGATGTCCTCATTGCTTCCATCTACATGCCCTACAAATTGCCGAACCTGTGCAGAGAAAAAGACACCGTGACACCTTATAGGAACCTGACACACACATTGATACAGTCAGGGCTGCTGTTAGAAATTATGGAGGCCTGTCCAGTTTTACTGTTGAGACAGGACATAGATCCCCAATCTTTTCTCTGTAGCCTCAGCTGTACTGCAGATGAATGAACAGGGAGCGCTCTGTACAGAGACTTCCTGTTTATTCACAAATTGAAGCATAGTGAACATAGTTTACTAAGTTTCAGTTATGAATGAACACAGTAACTCTCACTGTGTTCATTCAGAAAAGGAAGGATAAATACGACACATTTACCGCCCCCCGGTCTCCATCCTGAAACAATCCTCCTTTGCTCCCCCCCTGCAGCCGGAAATAGAAGAAGCCAGCAATGTTGTGGGGGGGGGGGGGCCCAGGCAGCATCGGATCCTAGACAAGGTGGGGGATCAGTGCGCCAGAGGGGGGCAATTGATGGAACCTGTGTGGCTCTCCCTGCAGCAGCTGAAATTCGGCAAGAGGGAGAGGAGGAGAAGCCAGCTTTCAGCTTTGGCAGAGAGAGTCACACAGGGTGATCAATTCCAGTAACTGCCCCTCTCCGGTGCACCGAACACCCTTCCTGTCCAGGATCTGATTCCCCCTGCCAAGGCCCCCCTGCTGAACTGATGTGGCCTGCGCCCAGGAGGGCAGGTGGTGCCCCCTTATCAGCTGCCCTGGATACAGTTACCATCCAAACTAGGGTTGTCCCGATAACACTTTTCTAAGACCAGGTACAAGTACCGATACTATTTTTCAATTACTCGCCGATACTGATACTTTCTCGTAATGTCATGTGAAAATGGCACTAATATGTAGCACTGATGGGCATTGATAGGTGGTACTGATAAGGCGTGGACTGTGTTAGTCGGTTTTAAATTTTATTTTATTTTTTTTCCACAATTTTATTTTTACAATTTTTTTTCATTATTTTTTACAATGCTTTCTTTTTTTTTTGGGGTGGGGGGGAGTGGATGGTCATTTTTTTTTTTTTTTTCTCTACAATTTTTGCTTTTTTTATCTCTTTTTTTTTTTTAAATCCACCCTGTTGGGGGGCTTTGGTGAAATGTCAGGGGTGAGACAGAGGAAGGGGCTGAGGATAGAGATTCCCCAGTCCCTTTCTCAGCAGCCTCAGCTGCACTGAAGATGAATGGACAGGAGACAGCGGCCCCTCTCCATTCATTAACTGAGGAAGAAAACACAGCTTACAATGCTCAGTTATGGTTGAATATATTTTTATTCATAGAAAAGTTTGTCAATACAGAAATTACGATGCTCAGTTATGAATGGACAGTCAGTGACTCTGTCCATTCAGAAAAGTAAGGAGCCGGTAAATGACATATTTACCGTCTCTTTCCTCTGCTCTTCATCCTGAACAATCCCAGCACAAGGGGGGAGCCGGAGGAGCACAAAGCAGACCGGAGGGGGTTGAACTGGAGGAGCACACAGAGGACAGAAGGGGACCGGAGGAGGACACGGAGGAGTACAGATGGGGACCGGAGGAGGACACGGACATGAACAGATGGGGACCGGAGGAGGACACGGAGGAGGACCGATGAGGACCGGAGGTGGACATGGAGGAGGACAGATGGGGAACGGAGGTGGACATGGAGGAGGACAGATGGGGATCGGAGGAGGACAGATGAGGACCGGAGCAGGACAAGGAGGATGACAGATGAGGACCGGAGGAGGACACGGAGGAAGACAGATGGGGACCAGAGGAGGACAGATGGGGACCAGAGGAGGACACGGAGGAGGAAAGATGGGGACCGGAGGACACGGAGGAGAACAGATGGGGACCGGAGGAGGACACGGAGGAGGACCAGAGGTGGACATGGAGAAGGACAGATGGGGAACGGAGGTGGACATGGAGGAGGACAGATGGGGACCGGAGGAGGACTTGGAGGAGGACAGATGAGGACCAGAGGAAGACAAGGAGGAGGACATGGAGGAGGACAGATGGGGACCAGAGGAGGACACGGAGGAGGACAGATGGGGACTGGAGGAGAACAGATGGGGACCAGAGGAGCACACGGAGGAGGACAGATGGGGACCAGAGGAGGACAGATGGGGACCAGAGGAGGACAGATGGGGACCAGAGGAGGACAGATGGGGACCAGAGTTGGACAGGGGGGACAGGAGCAGGACAGGGGGGGACCGGAGGACCACAGAGCAGGACACAGAGAGGAGGACACAGGGGACACTCAGGGATGAGCGGTTCGGTGGTGGGGAAAGTTACAATCACCGATCTCCCTGTGGGGCTTTCAATAAAGCAGATGAAAGCCGCAGAGGGGAGAGGAGGAGAAGCGGCTGTCAGATGCTTTATTGAAAGCCCCACAGGGAGATCGGTGATTGTAACTCCCCCACCACCACACCGATCACTCCTGAGTGTCCAGGTATCGGACCAGGCATCGGGAACATTTGCAGGAGTACAAGTACTCCTGCAAATACATGGTATCGGTGCAACCCTAATCCAAACACATCCCTTGTCTGTTACTGGATAATGTCCCAGGATTCCCGGCACCGCTCACCTCTCCTGTCAGCAGATTAATGATTTTGCTGGTCAGTTTCAAGATGCTCTCGTCGTTCTTTATTTCACCTGTGGGTACGAGAGGTTTCAAGCCAACAGTTCTACCTTGAATGTCGTCTGAGCCATCAGATACGATACGATTCATCCTGCGAGAGATCAGCTCACCGGATTCTCTCACCACCATGAACTCCTGCATAGAAACATTGCAGCAGAAACACATGTGACCTCCCAGAATCCTCCTCACCTCCCCGGTCAGGTCTGTGTTTTATTAATAGAGATAAGAGTGAGGTCATGTGACCTCCCAGAATCCTCCTCACCTCTCCGGTCAGGTCTGTGTTTTATTAATAGAGATAACAGTGATGTCATGTGACCTCCCAGAATCCTCCTCACCTCCCCGGTCAGGTATGTGTTTTATTAATAGAGATAAGAGTGATGTCATGTGACCTCCCAGAATCCTCCTCACCTCCCCGGTCAGGTCTGTGTTTTATTAATAGAGATAACAGTGATGTCATGTGACCTCCCAGAATCCTCCTCACCTCCCCGGTCAGGTCTGTGTTTTATTAATAGAGATAAGAGTGATGTCATGTGACCTCCCAGAATCCTCCTCACCTCCCCGGTCAGCAGGTAGATGATCTCCAGAGTGAGACTGAAGAACCTTCTAGTCACATCCATCTTGTCCTTTTCCATCCTTTAGATTTTGGAAACACCAGTAGGTGAACTCAAAGGCTCTGCACGCCAAACAAACATTGAGCACACGTCATTTACATCACTCACTCCATCATACACGAAAACTGCCATTTAAACTGAACCTGAATCACATGTCTGCAGGACAGCTGGAAGACCCTGTGAAAAACCTTCTGAATTTGGTGACTGTGGATTATACAGCGCAAGAGATGTTTTGCAATCTTCACATTTTAACAGATAAAAAAAAGGGAGATAATCATTGTAAGGCTCACCATACACTTTACAAGGAGCCCATACAATCCCTGTACAATCTATGGCCACAGCGCACGCTTTTATTTTGGAACATCAGCATTGTAATATTAATGCAAACAATCATTATTTTTGACAATCCAATAAAATCTTACTTAAAAAACATGTCCTTTCATGTTGTGAGTGCTGCTTGTCTGCTTGCCATCTCTTTCCACAACTTCCTGGACTCCCTGCATGCTTTTCAGCTTCTCCTCCACTTCTAAGGACCACATATCCCATGGTACCTTGCTGCCTGCAAGCAATGATTCCTGTACTGACTCCACCTCCTAAAACTCTTCCTCTCAGCACCTCTGGAGTTCAGAAGGCGGGCTCTGTGAAATGTGTGACACAGCAGTGCCACGGGTCACAGCGACTACGTGCCACAGAATTCAAGGTGGTAAATGTTGTGGGATCTTCGCTGAGTATGTTTACAATCTTCAAGATGGTTCAAATTATTCTGAGCAGGCTAGAATATTGAAATACAATGTAGAAATGAAGGTTTGGTTTTAAGTTTTGACGGGATCGCTTTCACTGACCCCTGAAAGTGTGCCCACCCAGCCATGATGGTCCCAGGCTCGCAGGTGGAACAGCAAAGTCTGGAACTGGCATGGAGATGTCCCCGAGGAGAAGGAGACCAGGAAATGTTCTCTGATCTCCCCTAGCTGCAAAAAGCCTGAAAGCGATGTGCATAATGTCCCTTCCAGTTTAATGTGTCACTTTCCCTGGGAATTATTTAACATAGGGGACCTTTGGGAATTATTGGAGAGCAGAGGAGACATCAGAGGTCTAATAGACCCCTGATGTCTCACTAAGAAAACCTGTCACAAAGTCATTATTTAAGATAGGGGACCTTTGGGCATTATTGGAGAGCAGAGGAGACATCAGAGATCTAATAGACCCCTGATGTCTCACTAAGAAAACCTGTCACAAAGACATTATTTAACATAGGTGACCTTTGGGAATTATTGGAGAGCAGAGGAGACATCAGAGGTCTAATAGACCCCGATGTCTCACTAAGAAAACCTGTCACAAAGACATTATTTAAAATAGGGGACCTTTGGGCATTATTGAAGAGCAGAGGAGACATCAGAGATCTAATAGACCCCTGATGTCTCACTAAGAAAACCTGTCACAAAGTCATTATTTAACATAGGGGACCTTTGGGCATTATTGGAGAGCAGAGGAGACATCAGAGGTCTAATAGACCCCTGATGTCTCACTAAGAAAACCTGTCACAAAGTCATTATTTAACATAGGGGACCTTTGGGTATTATTGGAGAGCAGAGGAGACGTCAGAGGTCTAATAGACCCCTGATGTCTCGCTAAGAAAACCTGCCACAAAGTCATTATTTAACATAGGGGACCTTTGGGTATTATTGGAGAGCAGAGGAGACGTCAGAGGTCTAATAGACCCACACAAGCACAGGACCCTTTTGGAATGCGGTCCACTGCCACCCGGACCTGTGTGAACTGGCTCCATTGAGAGCTGCTCACACTTGCATGTCATGCGAATGGGATATGGGGAAATCCGCATCCAATTCGCACATATGTGAACCCGCCTCAAGTCAAGACACGATTTTGCATTGCAGTCAATAGGGGGAGTTTTTACATTGAAGTCAATGGGACAGAATTTTGTATTGCAGTCAAAAGGGGGCGTATTTACATTGAAGTCAATGGGATACGATTTTGCATTGCAGTCAACAGAACGCGATATTGCATTGCAGTCAATAAAGGGCTTTTTGTATGGAAGTCAATGGGATGCGATTTTATATTGCAGTCAATAGGGGGCGTTTTTGCAATATAGTCAATGGTATGCGCTTTTGCATAGAAGTCAATGGGATGCGATTTTGCATTGAAGTCAAAGGGTCTGGATTTTGCATTGAGGTCAATGGGATGCAGCTTGCCATTATCGCCACCTTATTTTTTTTTTTTACTATCGACAAAATGGCGATAACCCTATTTTCGGATGATCATTTTCGGCGGCCGATATTTCTGTGCAGCCCTATTTTAAAGCTTGACGTGTTGGGTATCTATTTACTCGGCACAACCTCATCTTTTATATTTTACAACAAAAATTGGTAAAATATCGCATGTGCGCTTCCCAAAATTATTTTTTTACTGGAAATTTGTGCTTGATAAACTGTTGCACAAATATTGCGCAACATAAGAAAATTGGAACTACCCCCATTTCATTCTCCGGGGGGGGGGTTACCTCTGAGAAAAAATGTATTGTTTGGGGGTTTTAAGTAATCTTCAGGCCTAAAATTTTTTTAACCACTTCCAGCCCAAGGACATCATATGATGTCCTGGACTTTGAGTGGGGATATCTTAATGATGGGTGCAGCTGCAGGCATAATTCAGATATCATCTTTTTCGGCCGGCGATTCTGGGGACCATGAATGATCATAGCGGTAGTTCGGCCACTTGATCGTTCTTACAGGCGGCGGGAGGGGACATCCCCCCCTCCTGCTGCCCTCCAGTTCTTCTCCGGGCTCACCCGGCGAACCGGAGAATGAATCCCTCGCCGACGGAAGTTGATCAGAGAGTTTACTGGTGACCAGATGGTTCCCAGTCATCTCTATGATCCCCAAAGGCCTGGTCGCGACGTTATGACGTCACGTCTGGGCCGATCTTAGTAGAGAATGCCGGGGATGTGGCTGGAAAGAACAAGACAGTTCTTTTTTTTTTTATCTCGGTCTTTCCAGCCGGGAGGAGAGATCTGGGGTCTTATAGACCCCCAGATCTCTCCATAAAGAGGACCTGTCACGCACTATTCCTATAACAAGGGATGTTTACATTCCTTGTAATAGGAATAAAAGTGATCCAAAAAATTTAATTTAAAGAGACAGTGTAAAAAAAAAAAAAAAAAAAGGTAAAATAAACAGTAAAAAAATAAATAAAAATTAAAGTACCCCGTCCCCGCGTGCTCATGCACAGAAGCGGACGCATACATAAGTTGCGCCCACATATGTAAACGGCATTCAGATCACACATGTGAGGTATCGCCGCGTGCGTTAGAGCGAAAGCAACAATTATAGTGCAAGACCTCCTCTGTAACTCTAAACTGGTAACCTGTAAAAAATTTTATAGTGTCGCCTAAGGAGATTTTTAAGTACCAAAGTTTGGCGCCATTCCACGAGTGGGCACAATTTTAAAGCGTGACATGTTAGGTATCTATTTACTCGGTGTAACATCATCTTTCACATTGGGTGAACGACTGCTCTTTATTTCATGAAACTGCTTTTTTTTTTAAACGCGTTTGAAAAATTCCTGCGCAAATACCGTGTGACGTACAAAGTGGCAATGATCGCCGTTTTATTCCCTAGGGCACAGGTGTCAAACTGGCGGCCCTCCAGCTGTTGTGGAACTACAAATCCCATGAGGCATTGCAAGGCTGACAATTACAAGCATGACTCCCACAGGCAGAGGCATGATGGGACTTGTAGTTTCACAACCGCTGGAGGGCCGCCAGTTTGACACCCCTGCCCTAGAGTCTCTGCTAAAAAAAAAATACACAAATATATAATGTTTGGGGGTTCTGAGTGATTTTCTAGCAAAAAAGAGATGATTTTTACATGTAGGAGAGGAGTGCCAGATTAGGTCCGGAATGGAAGTGGTTAAAGCGGCGTTCCACCCAAAAGTGGAACTTCCACTTTAAATACTGGTGACCCCCTGACATGCCACAATCGGCATGTCATTTTTTTTTTTTTGGGGGGGTGCGGGTACCTAGTTTTCACAGGTACCCAGCTCCCACTTCCGCCCCCCGAAGTTCACCTCTCCCCGCCTCGATTGCCCGGCCATTCAAATCACGCAGCACAGCTCGCGCTTGCAATGCCGGCGCCGTGGAAAGGAGGGGGGAGAGGAGCGAGGCTTCGGGCGGCTGCACTCCGCTTTAATGTATGTGCAAAAAAAAATTTCAAAAACAGCTCTGGCAGCGAAAGGGTTAAATCTAGTAATATGAGGACTTACCTAGACTAGCTAATCGATCTGTTTCCAATCAGGCAGGCCCTTGCAGCACTACATACTTGTTAGTAGACTGTACAATCAGATTGTAAAGTGTGTGGGGAGCCTAGAGCCCAACCGTTACATTCTCCATAATGGTGGCCACACACTCCGATAGATAATCAATTTTGTTTTCCAATCAATGCCTCCCGATGAGACTAATCAATCTAATTTTGTCAACCCATTCCAAGAGGCGGGTTTCAATCGATAGATTAAGGATACGATTGATTGTAAGTAATCAATCGCATCTCATTCTCACATGCACATCTCCTAATCAGATCTATTTCAGTGCGACCGATGGTTTCTTCGCTGGTCGATCGAGAAAGGAAGTTAGGACCATTCGATTCTTTATAGATTGATTGATGAATTGATGCAGAAAATGAACCAATCTATAAATCTATAAACGATTGAATGGTCCTAACTTCCTTTCCCGATCGACCAGGGAAGAAACTATCGGTAGGTAGATGCTCACACATTGATTTTACTATCCAATTGATGCAGAAAATTAACCAATCTATAAACAATCGATTGACTGATGAACTGATGCAGAAAATGAACCAATCGATTGTTTATAATTTGGTTAATTTTCTGCATCAACTGGATAGTAAAATCAACATGTGAGCATCCACCTACCGACAACTACCGTAGGACAATCAGATTGTAATTTGAGAGGTCAACACTAATGGCCCCTACACACGATCCGAAAATCGGACGTCAGATCGTCCATTTTTTTTTTTGCATGCTAATCTCAGATCGAATCGGAACAGTTTACTAAAGTCACGAAAATTCTCGTACGACACAATAAAAAGAATCGGAAGTGATGTCATGTGTTGTATTGTAATTGTATTGTATTTTCAGACGACAACTGTACTGATTAACCACTTGCCGACCGCACGTCGCAGCGTGACGGCGGCAAAGTGGCACGTTATCGCGAAACGCGATAACGAATATTGTGAGCATGCGCACGCCACCGGAGGCACGCTCACTGTGTTCCGGGGGGGGGGGCAGGGAGCGGGTAGGGCGGACTTGATCTCTGCCAGCTACCCACAATGGCGCCCCGCAGTGAGAGAACGGACGTCCGTGTAAGTCAGTGGTTCTCAACTCCGGTCCTCAGGACCCACCAACAGGCCTGATTTTAAGTATTACCTTGGGGAGATACAGACTAGAATATTGCAATCACTGAGCAGCAAATGATATCACCTGTGATGTATTTCAGTTATCCTGCAAACCTGGCCTGTTGGGGGGTCCCGAGGACCTGAGTTGAGAACCACTGGTGTAAGTAAACACAGATCACCATTCTGACAGAGGGGGAAGGGCTGTGATCATAGGCTTCCTGTATATGGAAGCCGTGATCACTCCCTTCCCCCAGCCCAGCCCCCATACAGTTAGAACACACTGAGGGAACACAGTTAACCCCTTAGAGTGCCCCCTGCAGGTTAACCCCTTCACTGCCAATGGCATTTACACAGTAATCAGTGCATTTTTATAGCACTGATCGCTGTATAAATGCCAATGGTCCCAAAAAAGTGTCAAAATGGTCCAACATGTCCACCGCAATATCGCAGTACCGCTAGAAAATCACAGATCGCCGCCATTACTAGTAAAAAATAAAATTAAATAAAAACCCCAGAAATTAATTCTCATCATTTGTAAACGTGGCAACTTTTGCGCAAACCAATCAATAAACGCCGATTGCGATTTTTTTTTTAACCAAAAATATGAGGAAGAATATAAATCGGTCAAAACCGATGGAAAAAATGTTTTTTTATATTTTTTTTTTGATTTGTATTTTAGCAAAAAGTAAGAAAAATTATTTTTTTTGCAAAATCGTCGCTTTTCTTTTGTTTATAGCGGTGTTTGGAAATAACGCAGAGGGGATCAAATACCACCAAAAGAAAGCTCTATTTGTGGGGGGGGGGGGGGTAAAGGATGCAAATTTTGTTTGGGTACAACGCCGCACGACCGCGCAATTGTCAGTTAAAGCGGCGCTGTGCCGAATCGCAAAAAGTGCTCTGGTCCTAACCTGGGAAATCCTTCCGGGGTTGAAGTGGTTAAACGAAAATCGTACAATCTGGTATCATACGAGAAAAAGATTTGTGTTTGTCCGATCTAATAATATTTAATTTAATTTATTTATTTCAGGTACTTATATATCGCCGTCAATTTATGCAGTGCTTTACATATACATTGTACATTCAAATCGGTCCCTACCCTCAAGGAGCTTACAGTCTAAGGTCCCTAACATTCATGCATATACTAGGGCCAATTTAGACAGGATCGAATTGACTTACCAGCATGTCTTTGGAGTGTGGGAGGAAACCGGAGTACCCGGAGGAAACCCACGCAGGCACAGGGAGAACATGCAAACTCCAGGCAGGTAGTGTCATGGTTGGGATTCGAACCAACAACCCTTTTGCTGCTTGGCGAAAGTGCTAACCACTACACCACTGTATCGGATGAACTGTCATGATCGGCTCTTGAAAGCTCTGTACTAGCGATCGTACGATCGTTTCGAAAGCGAGATTTTTCGTCCGATTTTGGGCCATAAGCCACTAGGGGTCTCCACCCTTAGGGTTTAAATCCCGAAATGCTGATATCAGGCTCACATCACAAGACCCTCTCCAACCTTAACAAGCAGGTGGAGCTGAAATTTAAGGGAGGAGCACCCAAAATGTATATAAAGAGCACAAAATAAGAGCCTGGACCCTCCCAACGATTCTCGCCTTCCCTGGAAGAGGATAAGACCACCACATGCTCCATTGCATTGATACAACTTACCTTCCTCTTCTACATGCTTGGCTTCTGCTTATGACACAACAATAGACAGGAGAGCGCAGGGGTGGAAGGGAAATGTAGTCTTTTGCCAATGACCACTAGAGGGCAATGGAGCTCACAATCAAACCATCAAGCAGCCATTTTGTTGTAGACCATATAGTAGGAGGGTTTCATGCTGATCCACAGGAAAATGGCTCTAGCTTGAAGACATAAATAACTGAGCTCTGTTTTGACGTTAGACATCACCATCTTTGTTAAGGGCAAAATGCCCTTCTTTACCAAGCAAAGGTGTTCCTTTTAATAATGCTCAAAGGTGTTTATTTATTTCAGGTAGTTATATAGCGCTGTCAAATTTACGCAGCTTTACATATATATTGTACATTCACATCATTCCCTTCTAGGGTTGCCATTTTTTCTTCAAGTCAAACCCGAACACTTTAGCGGCGCACAGCAAAATATTTTTAAAGTATAAATTATACATATATTTTGCAATTAAATATCATTTCTAATCATATGAAGTTAATCACAAGAGTCACCCGTTACATCAGAGTCCACAGAGTTCCCCTTTTACATCTGAATCCGCAGAGTTCCATTATTATTATTATTATAGAGGATTTATATATTGCGCAGCACTTTACAATATAAAGAGACCATACAGCAACAGTACAATTCAATACAAGAGGGTTAGGGGGGCCCTGCTCCTGCGAGCTTACAATCTAAGAGGAGGGGGCTGGTGAAACAAAAGGTAGGGACTGTGAGGGATGAACTGATGAGGGGAGTAGAAGATTCCGTTGTTAGCTGGAGGCAGGATAGGCCTCCCTGAAGAGATGAGTTTTCAGGGATTCTCGAAAAGTGGACAGAGTAGAAGATAGGCGGACAGATTGGGGAAGAGCGTTCCAGAGGATGGGAGAGGCTCTGGAGAAGTCCTGGAGATGAGCATGGGAGGAGGAGACAAGGGAGATAGAGAGCAGAAGGTCTTGGGAGTAGAGAAGAGGGCGGTTTGGGTGATATTTGGAGATAAGATTGGTAATGTAGCTTGGGCAGAATTGTAAATGGCTTTGTATGTCATTGTTAGGGTTTTGAATTTTATTCTTTGGAAAACGGGACGCCAGTGGAGGGATTGGCAGAGAGGAGTGGCGGACACCGAACGGTTGGTAAGGTGGATGAGTCTGGCAGCACCATTCATGATAGACTGAAGAGGGAATAGCTTGCAGAGAGGTAGGCCAATGATGAGGGAGTTACAATAGTCAAGGCGAGCGATAACAAGGGAGTGAATAAGTTGCTTAGTGGTGTCAATGGTTAGGAAGGGACGTATTTTGGAGATGTTTCGGAGGTGAAGTCGGCACGATTTGGACAGTGATTGGATTTGGGGCTGAAAGGACAGGTCACAGTCTATGATTACACCTAGTACCTTGGCATGAGGGGAGGGATTGATAGTTGTATTATTGATCTTGATGGAGATTACACTGTAAGGGGGGACTCTGCAGACTCTGATGTAAGGGAGAACTCTGGGACCTCTAACATAAGGGATGCTCTAGGAACCCTGATTGAAGGGAGAACACTGAGAACTCTGATGTACGGAGAGGACTCTGATGTAAGGGGGAACACTGTGGCCTCCGATGTAAAGGGGAACTCTGATGTAAGGGGTTCTCTGAAAACCCTTATTTACCTTTGTGTACTCACTCAGAGGTGGGGGAGAGAAGGGGGAGACTTCAGTCACAGACAGGGATGGATGGTGAGCTCACTCATCCCTTGGCAGTCAGCACCTCTCATCCAAATGTAGCTGAGGCTGCTGGACTTCAAATTTCCGGCCCCCACTTTCCTTTTCTAAAGGCACAGTGCTGGGAATTGGAGTGTGTGCAGACACAGGGGGTAGGGGCAGGAGGAAGAGGAGCAGATCATGCCCTCTCTCCTCTCCCGTCTTTCTGTATGTTTGTGTGGGGGGGACTGTTAGTGCTGGGCAGTGGGAAAGAGGGTGTAACAGACACTCTTGGCTTAGACAACTGCTGCCAGCAACCCTTCTAGGAAGCCATAGTCCAGTCTGAATAACGTGCCCAGGTTTCAGGTGGTCTGAAACCCGGACACATGATTCCAAACTGTCCGGGTGAATCCTGGACAGGTGGCAACCCTAGTCCCTACCCTCAAGGAGCTTACAATCTAAGGTCCCTTATTCACATTCATACATATACTAGGGCCAATTTAGACAGCAGCCAATTAACCACTTGCCGACTGTCAACCGCAGGTTGACGGCGACAAGATGGCTCTGCTAGGCAAATCACCGTCATATGATGGCGGCTGCCAGATCGAGCACTGTGAGCACGCTCACTGTGTTCCGGGGGGGCCAGGGAGCGGGTAGGGCGGACTCGATCTTCGCCGGCTACCCGCGATGCCCCCCCCCCCCAGGTTAACCCCTTCACTGCCAATGGCATTTACATAATAATCAGTGCATTTTTATAGCACTGATCGCTGTATAAATGCCAATGGTCCCAAAAAAGTGTCAAAATGGTCCGATTTGTCCGCCGCAATATCGCAGTACCGCTAAAAATCGCAGATCGCCGCCATTCCTAGTAAAAAATAAATAAATAAAAACCCCAGAAATAGAAATATAGAAACATAGAAAAGTGACGTCAGAAAAAGACTGAGTAGTCCATTGAGTCTGCCCCTTTTTATTTATTTTTTTACATTAACCTTGTTGTCTGACTATAGATTTATGTTTATCCCAAGCATGCTTGAAGCCATTTACTGTTGACTGTCTCACAACCTCTGTTGGTAGTTTATTCCAATCATCAGCCACCCTTTCAGTAAAATAATAATTTCTAAGATTAGTTTTCAACTTCCCCTAAGTTAGTTTGAGGTCCCCGTGTTCTTGATTTTAGTTTCATATTGAAAAGACTGCCCCCCTGAACCTTATTCACCCCCTTGAGGTATTTAAAGGTTTCAATCATGTCTCCCCTCTCCCTTCTTTCCTCCAGACTGTACATATTAAGTCCCTGAAGTCGCTCTTGATATGTTTTATCCCCCAGACCTTTCACCATTTTTGTTACCCGTCTCTGAACTCGTTCTATCTTATCATGAATGAATTCTCATCATCCGTAAGCGCGGCAACTTTTGCACAAACCAATCAATAAACGCCGATTGCGATTTTTTTTTATCACAGATATGAGGAAGAATATAAATCGGCCAAAACCGTTGAAAAAAAAATGTTTTTTTTTTTTTTTTTTTTTTTTTT
>BLSH010237663.1:82167-97791 GCA_018402905.1 Glandirana rugosa | reverse complement strand
TGGAGCCCCCTGTCCTTTCCCTGGAGCCACACAGGGCCCCCCGTCCTTTCCCTGGAGCCACACAGGGCCCCCCGTCCTTTCCCTGGAGCCACACAGGGCCCCCCGTCCTTTCCCTGGAGCCACACAGGGCCCCCGTCCTTTCCCTGGAGCCACACAGGGGCCCCTCTCCTTTCCTTTTTTTGTAGCATTAGGCAGGAGTGTTTTTATGCGTCACTGTGTGTTTTCTTTGACGTATGTTTCCAATGTGTTTTTAAAATCAGGATTTGGAGTGGATAGCGTTAACAGCCAATGACCAAGGATTGTTAATAATTGTCACCAACACATCCGGATCGCAATCTCGATTCAACACCCATGAACATAATTCATGTAACAAGTGCAGAGCAGATCACTGCTCACAGCTGTCAAAAAGAAAAAAGCAGCTGGTAATGTTTATCAACAACATTGCTCAGTGCTGAAAGAGAGATAAAAAGAAACAGCGTATCCTTCTGTTCTCTTAGAGATCAAAGGGATGAACTCCGGTCGGTAAATGAGGTCAGTTTAACCAGTTAAAGACATGGCCTTTTTCTGACATTTGTTACTTACAAGTTAAAATCAGTATTTTGTACTAGAAAATTACTTAGAACCCCAAACATTATATATATATATATATATTTAGCAGAGATTCTGGCGGTCGCTGCAATACTTTATGTCACATGGTATTCGGGATAACTTTACTGTTTTGTTTTTTTTTTAAATTCATGATTTTTTTTTTTTTTCAAAAAAAAAATGTGTTTCAAAATTTGCTGCGCAAATACAGTGTGACATAAAAAATTGCAACGACTGCCATTTTATTCCCTAGGCTCTATGCTAAAAATATATATATATATGTATAATGTTTGGGGGTTCTGAGTAATTTTCTAGCAAAAGAAATGACGACTTTTACATGTAGGAGAGGAATGAGGGAATTTTCCTGGCAAGGAAGTGGTTAAAGTGATATTAAAGGCAGATTTAAAAATAATAAATGAACGTCATACTTGCCTGCTCTGTGTGTCCATTCACTGATGAAGCCGGGCCCCATCCCCCGCTCTCTCTTCATTGGCTCACTGGCTGTGATTGACAGTAGCGGGAGCCAATGAGGAGAAAGAGACCCGGGAGAGCTACTGCTCTCGTGCACATCACTGGATCGAGATGGGGCTCAGTTACGTATTCGGGGGGGCTCACAGAAGGTTATTTTCTATGGATGGATGTAAAAAAATCTTGAGCCTTTACATCCCATTTAAGGAGGGAGTGTTCTGTAGTCCATGAAAGGAACTGGAAGGGCTGTTTAGACTCCATGAGATAACAGAGAGATAAACCAGGACAGCTATGAATTTCTAACAAGATCAACAATTATTTTTGCACACTTACACTATATTGCCAAAAGTGAATATGTATAGAAGGTCGGCACTCCAAAACTCCAATGCAGTACATTTATTGATAAGTGCAGAGATGATACATGAACAGCAGACGCATTTCGGCGGGACAAGCCGCCTTGGTCACAGCATATTGCCAAAAGTATTGGGACACCTGCCCTTACACACATAAACTTTAATCCGTCCGTAGGGTTCAATATTGAGTTGGCCCACCCTTTGCAGCTATAACAGCTTCAACTCTTCTGGGAAGGCTGTCCACAAGGTTTAGGAGGGTGTCTATGGGAATGTTGGACCATTCCTCCAGAAGCACATTTGCGAGGTCAGGCACTGATGTTGGACGAGAAGGCCTGGCTCGCAGTCTCTAATTCATCCCAAAGGTGTTCTATCTGGTTGAGTTCAGGAATCTTTGCAGGCCAGTCGTTCCTCCACCCCAAACTCACTCATTCATGTCTTTATGGACCTTGCTTTGTGCACTGGTGCGCAGTCGTGTTGGAACAGGAAGGGGCCATCCCCAAACTGTTGCCACAAAGTTAGGAGCATGAAATTGTCCAAAATGTCTTGGCATGCTGACGTCTTAAGAGTTCCCTTCACTGGAACTAAAGGGCCAACCCAATCCCTGAAAAACAACACCACACCCTAAGCCCCCTCCCCTCCACCAAATGAGTGGTGCAGTGCACAAAGCAAAGTCCATGAAGACGTGGAGGAACTTGACTGGCCTGCACAGAGTCCTGATCTCAACACGCATGAAATTTAATGGCGTCTTAGTCCGTAGGGTTCATTATTGAGTTGGCCCACCCTTTGCAGCTATAACAGCTTCAACTCTTCTGGGAAGGCTGTCCACAAGGTTTAGGAGTGTCTATGGGAATGTTTGACCATTCTTCCAGAATCACATTTGTGAAGTCAGGCGGTGATGTGAATGAGAAGGCCTAGCTCGCAGTCTGCGCTCTAATTCATACCAAAGGTGTTCTATCGGGTTGAGGTCAGGACTCTGTGCAGGCCAGTCAAGTTCCTCCACCCCAAACTCACTCATTCATGTCTTTATGGACCTTGCGTTGTGCACTGGTGCGCAGTCATGTTGGAACAGGAAGGGGCCACCCCAAACTGTTCCCACAAAGTTGGGACCATGAACTTCTCCAAAATATCCTGGAATGCTGGCAACTTTAGAGTTCCCTTCACTGGAACTAAGGGACCAAGCCCAACCCCTGAAAAACAACCCCACATCATAATCCCCCCTCCACCAAATGATTTGGACCACTGCACAAACCAAGGTCCATAAAGACATGGATGAGCGAGTTTGGGGTGGAGGAACTTGACTGGTCCTGATCTCAACCCAATTGAACACCTTTGAGAGGAATTAGAGCAGAGACTGCTAGCCAGGCCTTCTCATCCACATGATGAGAAGGCACACATCAGTGCCTGACCTCACAAATACGCTTCTGGAAGACTGATCAAGCATTCCCATAGACACACTTCTTGTGGACAGTCTTCCCAGAAGAGTTGAAGCTGTTATAGCTTCAAAGGATGGGCCAACTCAATATTGAACCCTACGGACTAAGACTGGCATGCCAATAATGTTCATGTGCGTGTAAAGGCAAGTGTCCCAATGCCTTTGACAATATAGTTTATATAGAGCCTCCTCAGTGTGTCTGAGGGAATTTACTATTTCTCTCAGTGTTGGCCAATGTTGCCCCCTTTAGATTCTTTACCCAGTCCTGAGACACATTGATAAGAGACTAGTGCTGAGTATACATGATTACTGAAGATCTCATTGTCTGATCTGATTGACAGGTCGTCCTTTTTTATCATCTATCAACGGGACCCTTCTTCTCGAATGACATTGTGACCGGTCTCCGGCATGAGTCAAGAAGGCACTCTTTCAGCATCCCTTGACAACAGCAGACAGAACGGCGAGCATGCCCAGACTCACCCAGCCTACCATGCGATCGTTGGTCTACGGGAAGAGACGGTTATTATTCACCCTCGATCACCAGTGAGCACTGCCCTCGAGGAAGAGACTGTTACTGACCAACCCCCCTCCCCTGAAATCACCACCCTAGAGGAGCAGACTGTCATCATTCATCCAGAATCCCCCGAAAGCAGTGACTTGGAGCAAGAGACTGTCATTGTTAACCCAGAGTCCCCCGACAGCACTGATCCTGCTGAAGTTGAGGGAGAACCAGATTCCCCCGACAGCACTGATCCTGCTGAAGTTGAGGGAGAACCAGATTCCCCCGACAGCACTGATCCTGCTGAAGTTGAGGGAGATGATCATCCAGAATCACCCACCAGCACCGGTCCGGATAAAGAGAACATTGATGTGAACTCAAAATCTCCCACAAGCAGCGGTCCAAACGAAGTTGCGGGTGATGGTAATGATCACCCAGAATCGCCTGCGAGCGCTGTCCTCGAGGAGGGAACTGTTATCATAAATCCAGAATCTCCACCCAGCTCTGGCCCCGAAGAAACCTCTGAGATTAGCTCCAAACCCCAGGACCTCCCCATCAACCTCTCTGTAAGAGCGAGCAGAAGCCGTACGAATGCCGAGAACGGTGGGAAGTCGGCCAGCGAAGCCACGCTGCATGTCTGCTCCGAATGCAAAAAATGCTTCACCTCCCGTGCCGGGCTCCTCATTCACCGGAAGATCCACAAGGAGAAGTTCTTGATGATCTGCTCTGAGTGTGGCCAGTGCTTTCGTGGCAAGGCCAAGTTCATTGAGCACCAGCAACTTCACTCGGGCGAGAAAGCCTTCAAGTGTGCTGACTGCAGCAAGTCATTCACCAAGAAGTCGTACCTGGTTGCCCACCAACGGACGCACTCCAATGAAAAGACCTATGCTTGCCCCCATTGCGGCAAGACCTTTGGCAGTGCCACCTCCCTCAGCCACCACAAGCGGAGCCACAAAGAACAGTTTCTCTGCAGCGATTGTGGGAAACGGTTCCCAAGTAGCCAGCGGCTTCTTGCTCACCAGAAGACCCACCTGGGAATAAAGCCGTTTGGGTGCCAGGAGTGTGGAAAGCGATTTAGCAGCAAACAGTACCTCTACATCCACCAGCGGATGCATGCGGTGGAGACTCCATTTTGCTGCTCGGAGTGTGGCGTCAGCTTCCCCACGGGCGAGACCCTGGCAGCACACCAGAAGGAGCACAGCGAGGAGAAGCAGTATTTTTGCGATGAGTGCGGAAAGGGTTTCACCACCAAACAGTACTACATTGTCCACCAAAGGAACCACACTGGCGAGAAGCCCTTCTCCTGCACCGAGTGCGGCAAATGCTTCATTAGCAACAAGAACCTCAAATCGCACAAGCGAGTTCACACGGGCGAGAAGCCCTACTCCTGTTCAGACTGCGGCAAAAGCTTCAGCAGCTACCGGAACCTCACCAAACACCAGCGGATCCACACTGGGGAGAAGCCATATTCCTGCCCGCAGTGTGGCAAGTGCTTCATTAGTAATCACAACCGCGTCC
This sequence comes from Glandirana rugosa, assembly GCA_018402905.1. Taxonomy (NCBI): domain Eukaryota; kingdom Metazoa; phylum Chordata; class Amphibia; order Anura; family Ranidae; genus Glandirana; species Glandirana rugosa. Next base: position 92,936 of record BLSH010237663.1, on the reverse strand, counting down.
GACACCAGAAAATTCACACGGGCGAAAAGCCCTTCCTGTGCGCTGTGTGCGGGAAGTGTTTCAACCAGAGGTCCAACCTGATTACACATCAGAAGGTCCACACGAAGGAGCAGCTGTATTGACTTGACAACACTGGGGCTGTGAGATTTCTTACACAGGTTCAGACAAACCCCAGGGAACCATGACCCAAAGACGCCTGGAACTATAAAAAAAAATGGCAGCTGTCATCCAAGTGTGTTTGGTTTTGTTTTAACCTGTTTTTAGTGGGGGTTCGTGGCTACCTGGATCCTTAAAGCTCTTGTTAGAGCTTAGATTGGACTCAAATTTTCCATCAGCTCATCCTTTCTTCTGATGAGTAGTGTATTGTATATTTTAAAGGGGATTTCTGAGAAAACAACCCTCTGCCAAATTATCCGACCCCTTGTTTTATTGCAGTTAGTGTTCCGCGACCAGCTAAAATTTGCCCCACCAAGAAACCACAATACCTTATTTCTCCTCATCCAGCAGCACAGTCTTTTGTCCTTGAGTTGGCATCCTACTGTGCCCTTGAAAAGTAATCTTTCATGTTCCTAACACAGCACTTGGGGAAGTCAACCCCTCAAAAGTTCTCCCTCATATCAGACCTCGAAAAAGGTCAGCCTAAGCTTTGAGTGGCAGTTAAATGGCTGGATAGAGTAATAAACCGGTGCTCCAAATTGAACTACAGCCGTGGGTCTAATTTTTGGATATTTTTTCTGTTCCCTTTGGACCCCACAGGTTCCTTGTTTCCCCGTTAAGCTGTCCAGGCTTTACTTGAAGTTACTGCCCTCCAGAGAAGTCCAAATTATTCAGCAGAGGGTTTTTTTTAAATTGAGGATATCCCCTTTAAATACTTCACAGGGTCTTGCTGTTTTATGCTGTTGAAGAGGATCATCTTGAAGCATGACATATAATGTACAGTTAACACCCCTTTCTCCATTCACCCCTATACTTTTCCCAGATGTATCCTGTTTTCCCAGAATTCTCTTGTAGGATATTCTTGGTCCTGATGTCAGAGGACCTCAAATGATCTTCAGACGAGGCTTTTGTCACGTGATTGACTGCCACGGCAAGTGGGTGTGTGGGGTTAGCTCTGCGTGTCATAGAATATGTTGTAGAACCCAATGTGTCAATCTGCCCAAGGCCGATGGTTCAGTTAGTAAGGGGAAGGTTCTCGCGTTTATGATGCAGTTTTGGGTAGACGGCCTTCGGCTGAATCGGTCACCACTTGGTTCTTGTTCTTGGTTGTGGCCACTGCTGTTTAGACTAACTGCTTCTTACATTGCTGAGAGTTCTGAACAAACAAGAACAGACGGCACAAACACCTATTGCATTACCTCCAGCAATTTATTGATAAGCTAAAAGATATAAAATATACTCAAATACCCATTGTGAATGGCAACATCGTATAAATACCCAAGAACCAAACCAAGCCCATCAGTAGAACTCTTCAAGTTCTAGTAGATGATGACACCAGCTGATGTGTTTCAGGGGGCACACCCCTTCTTCAGAGCAGAACTCAATTTACCATGTAACTGTACACACAATATGAATAGAGGGTGCAAACACCTATGGCATTACCTTTAGCAATTGAAAGATAAATTAAGTTCTGCTCTGATGAAAGGTGGTGTGTCCCCTGAAATACGTCAGCTGGTGTCATCATCCACTTTAACCTGAGGGGTTCTGCTGATGGGCTTGCTTTTGGTTCCTGGGTAAATATACTATGTTGTCATTCTCAATGGGTTTGTGAGTGTATTTTTGATCTTTTATCTTATCAATTAATGATATTTATGAATGATATAAGACATCAGCTGACGTGTTTCAGGGGGCAATCCCCCCTTCTTCAGAGTAGAACTCAATTTATGTTTTAATAAATTGCTGGAGGTAATGCAGTACATGTTTGCTCCTTCTATTCTTATTGTTTGTACAGTTACGAGATTTCCCATTCTGTAGAGGGAGCTGCAACGCTTTGAACATCCAGTCCGGGGTACACAATGCCATGGTCAACGTTTGTGAGAGTTCTTAGCGCTACAGTTTCAAATTTCCATTTTCTTTCATCTGAGAGCTCTGAATTCGCTGCTCTGACCACCTTACACAGAGTTCTGCCTGCTGCCATTGGCTCAGTATCTTTTTCAAACTATGGAGAAGTGTATCCAGTATTTATTTCACACTATGGCGTAAAGTTCACAGAGTAGCGCATCAGTCCTACAAGGCGGTCCCAGGATTTGAATGAGCCACTTCCGGGTTTAAGGGTTGTGATGGCGTCACATTCGTCTGGCATTGCGTGTTTTGTCACATGACGTCTTGCGGGGAGTGTCTGTTAATCCTTGGGCTCCCAACACTATTGGTGCTCCAGAAACATTGGGTTTTGGTGGAACAACCCTTTAAAACAATAGGTGTTTGCGCCCTCTGTATTATTGCTTGTACAGTTACAAGATTCCCCGATCTTTAGAGGGCTGCAACGCCTAGAACATCCAGTCCAGGTTGCACAGTACCATGGTCAACCTCTCTGAGAGTTCTTAGCACTATGGTGTCAAGTTTCCATTTTCTTTAAGCTGAGAGTTCTGAACCTGTTTTCCCAGCTCTGAACACCTTACACAAAGTACTACCTGCTGACATTGGCTCAGTATTTATTTCACATTATGTGTGAGATAGATATTGAACCCAGTGGCAGCAGACAAGAACCCCTTGTAAGGTGGATGATTCAGAGATTCTGAGCTCTCAGCACTGAGACCCCCAAGGGATGTAGGTGTCCATTAATAATTGAAAACAGTGCTGCGCTCCTTACAAAATGATAAATATACAGTGAATAAAAAGTCCCAAATAATAAAGTGACGGACCACCATGACAAATAACAAAGTGGTATGGATCTTCAGACCCCAAATAGATATGTGTCCTAAGGAGACACCATAGTGGTCCTCCACCAAGTATCAAAAGGGTACGCTTACCAGATTAAATAAACCCTCTATTGAAGAGAAGTCAATATATCCTCGTATTGCTGAATTCCTCCGTGGCACCATAAGACATCCCACGCAGAATATAAGTGATTATCTGCCACAATAAAATTTATCATGTAAAAAGGGCAAGGATACTCTATAGCGTAAAGATTTTTATTAAAATTGCCAAAATACTCACAAGTAAAGATTACAGAATAGCCCATCAGTCCTTCCAAGCGGTCCCGAAATTAGAATGAGCCATTTCCAGGTTCGAAGGCATCACATACGTTGGCTCCGCGCGTTACACGTTTTGTCACATATGACGTCTTGCGGGGAGTGTCCATTAATCCCTGGGCTCCTGACAACATTGGTGCTCCCAAAACATTGGTTTTTGTTGGAACGACCCTTTTAAACTTATTGGTGATAGATTAATAAATTATATATAAAATGATGCTCACACTACAGCAGTCAGAACCAAGCTTCATTTTGGCAAGGTGACCCAAAGCCCTCCCATATAATTCTTTTAACAGTACAACACTGCCTTCTTAAAACTAGCTGTGTATACATATCACAGTACAGAAGTGTCTGCACATGCAGGCGGGGGTTCCCTTTAAAGATGGCGGGCGGAGCCATAGAAATGGTCAACTGTGCATCCAGAACCCCTAGCCTTAGAAGAGATAGATTATAGAGGCATGGATCCAACTTCCGCATTCCTCTTTCCAGCTCGTTGGCTCTCATTAGTGGACAACTGCGGTTTCTTGGAGTAACCAGACAATGTAACCAATCAGGTAATGGATGGGGAGCCATCACTTTCCCTTTTTCCTCTTGTTTTCCATAATCAATTCAATTTTATACTGTGGAATAAGCAAAGGGCAAAAAAAAAAAAAACTGACAATGTTAAAATAAAATCCTTATGCCTGTACAGGCAGTGAGAGATATGACTTTTATACAACTGCTATGCAGCCTGCGCTACACAAGCCGCCATCTTGGGCTAGATGGAAGTGGAAAACTGACAGCTGGCAATGTTTTGTGAAGTTACTGGGCAGGAAGTTGGCTGTGTGTAGTAAATTATCTTCCTCCACCCCCATCATATATTTAATCATCTCCTGAGACCTATAGTGATGATCCATGACTTTTTTTTTTTCATGATACACATTTTAATTTATGATAATCTGCACTCTCACCCTCTTAGATATTTGGTCTCTGCCAATCTGATATTACCTGCTTTAGTTTATCATTTTATTAGCATGTTCTTCTGAGAACTGTCGCTTTGTGGCAGCCGGAAGAGGTAGAGACTGAAAGGACGGATCACTTTCAGTGACTCCTTAAAGTGGAGCTCCACCCAAAAGTGGAACTTCTGCTTTAAGTGTGGGTGACCCCCTGACATGCCATAATTGGCATGTCATTTTTGGGGGGGGGGGGGGGTTCACAGGGGCCCAGCTCCCACTTCCTCTCCTGGTGGCGTGGAACCAGAAGGAAGTTCACCTCTCCCTCCTCCCTCCGGGCAATCTTCTGGGACATGTCAAAGGTCCTAGAAGATTGCCCGGCCATTCGCAGCACGGCTCGCACTTGCTATTCCGGCGCCGCGGAGGGGAGAGGAGCGATGCATCGGGCGGCTGCATCGCTGGATTGTGGAAAAGGTGAGTAGCCATTAAAAGTCAGCAGCTACACTTTTTGTAGCTGCTAAGTTTTAATAGACTGAAAAATGAGTGGACCACCGCTTTAAGGAGAACCATTCTTGATTGAGAGTCGAATGTAAGAGGGCACATGAAGTTTAATAGCTGTTGCCTTATCAGCTCCTAACCTTGGACGGGCTTCAAGCTCCTGAGTGTGCATAACAGCAGACAACAGAGTCCTATATGAACTAGAAAAGGTGAGGCAGCGCTAGAACCTCCGCTATGATCCAAAGCTCCAGATACCCAAAGTGATTTGCAATGATCTCCAAAAGTAAACATGCCGTAGAAAAAAGTCAGCACCTTGGTAAATCAGCAAAGATGGTTATCCTTTATTTCAAGCTGGTGAAGTACAGCCAAGTAGAAAGGCAACCCGTATTCCTTTCTACTCAGGAAAGGATAACCATTTTTGCTGATTTTCTGGGGTACTGGCTTTTTTCCCTGCAAATTAAGGGAATACCTTAGGGACGAGGTCACCACAACTAGGGTTCCACACTGGAAGATTTCCCCTCTATAACTTTTCTGGGGACAGCCCAAAATTTGGGGATTTTCTTTTACGCTCACTTTTAATGATGGCAAACAGGACAAATAGGGGGAATTTCCTTAATCGGGGCACAGACAGCAATAAAAACTGACAGGTGTTCTAATCTATCTGCTTTACTACTACAAAAAAAAGTTTTGCCTTTATTTATACTTTAAGTTACGATTTTAGGTGAAGGAAGTAAAGCTAAAAAAGACAGAACTAAAATTTAAAGCTGGACTCCAGCCAAAAAAACATTTTTGATGTGTGCACTGTAAAAATAAATCCCCGCTAATGAAGTGTGCCCCATGTGTATACGATGCAGCGTCATCTACAACACTGACTTTAACTCCTGCACAGCTCAGACAAAGCTGGATGTCCCACACTAAGAGTTGCAGTTCTGGCTGAAGTACTCAGATCATTTTGGGTTGCTTACTTTCCAGCTCCTCCATTCAGTTAACATCTTGCATTCTTCTCAGTGCATGCAAGGCAGTGTGTGATGGGAGGAGAGACGGAGGAGCTTTGCCGTCTTCCCTTCTCCAATCACAGATTGCCTCGCATGCATTGAGAAGAATGCATGTTTACTGAATTGGAGGATCAGGACTTGCTGTGATCTGAGTACTACAGGCAGAACTGTAACTCAGGCCCAGACATTCGCGTCGACTACTTTGTACGTGGGGAAATGTCAGAGTTGTAGATCACACTGGAGCCTAGACATATGGGACACATTTTATTAGACGCCCCTGACGATGTCATCCTGTGACGAAACGCATAGGGAGGAGACTGCGACGGGACGCTGGTGTATGCTGAGATGCAGCAGCCATCTTGCTGGTGGGGAACGCTGGAGGATCTCTAATTATTTTAAGCTTACTAGTTTTGTGGAATATGTGAATGAATTTCATTTTACCTTTAATAAATGTGACTGGAAATACTGCACCATGAGGGCTACCTTTTTATATTTCCATGGGATGGATTGATCTGTGGTGGTCGCTGTTGGAGTACTGGAAAAGGAACGCTGTGATCAAGGTGTTTACAGCTGCTCTCCGTTGCCTGCTTTGAATGTGATATACAGAGATCAAAGGGCCCCCTTTACTATCCAATGCCTATGTGACCTTTGTCATGAGGGTTCACTAAAGAGGGTAAGTGGCAGTGTGATTGGGTGCCGGCAATGGTTTCCTCTTCTACTATCTGGTGACCACTTCTGATGTGAACTGTGCTGAAACACCTCCTTTGGATTGGTTTTATATGGACTTATTTCATTATCATTAAGCGCTGCAGCAATTTTATAATACATTTTATTAGTGTGGATTTATTTTTACAGTGCACATCGTCAGAGTTCAGCTTTAAGACTAAATATTCACATTTTTGAATCGGTCCTGGCATGACTGTGTCTCTTTCACCTACAGTATCTCACAAAAGTGAGTACACCCCTCACATTTTTATAAATATTTTATTATATCTTTTCATGTGACAACTCTAAAGAAATGACGCTTTGCTACAATGTAAAGTAGTGAGTGTACAGCTTGTATAACAGTGTAAATTTGCTGTCCCTTTAAAATAGCTTAATGTCTAAACCACTGGCAACAAAAGTGAGTACGCCCCTAAGTGAAAATGTCCAAATTGGGCCCAATTAGCCATTTTCCCTCCCCGGAGTAATGTGACTCGTTGATGTTACAAGTATCAGGTGTGAATGGGGAGCAGGTGTGTTAAATTTGGTGTTATCTCTCTCACTATCTCATTCTTGTCACTGGAAGCTCAACATGGCACCTCATGGCAAATAACTCTCTGAGGATCAAAAAAAGAATTGTTGCTCTATATAAAGATTGCCTAGGCTATAAGAAGATTGACAACACCCTGAAACTGAGCTGCGGCATGGTGGCCAAGACCATACAGCTGTTTAACAGGACAGGTTCCACTCAGAACAGGCCTCACCATGGGCGACCATAGAAGTTGAGTGCACGTGCTTGGTGTCCTATCCAGAGGTTGTCTTTGGGAAATAGACGTATGAGTGCTGCCAGCATTGCTGCAGAGGTTTAAGGGGTGGGGGGGTCAGCCTGTCAGTGCTCAGACCATACGCCGCACACTGCATCAAATTGGCCTTCATGACTGTCGTCCCAGAAGGAAGCCTCTTCTAAGGATGATGCACAAGAAAGCCAACAGTTTGCTGAAGACAAGCAGACTAAGGACATGGATTACTGGAACCATGTCCTGTGGTCTGATGAGACCAAGATAAATGTATTTATTTCAGGTGGTGTCAAGCGTGTGTGGCAGCAACCAGGTGAGGAGTACAAAGACAAGTGTGTCTTGCCTACAGTCAAGCATGGTGGTGGGAGTGTCATGGTCCGGGGCTGCATAAGTGCTGCTGGTACTGGGGAGCTACAGTTCATTGAGGGAACCATGAATGCCAACATGTACTGTGGCATACTGAAGCAGAGCATCCCCTCCCTTCGGAGACTGAGCTGCAGGGCAGTATTCCAACATAATAACCCCAAACACCTCCAAGACAACCACTGCCTTGCTAAAGAAGCTGAGGGTAAAGGTGATGGACTGGTCAAGCATGTCTCCAGACCTAAACCCTATTGGGCATTTGTGGAACATCCTCAAACGGAAGGTGTAAGATTGCAAGGTCTCTAACATCCACCAGCTCTGTGATGTCGTCATGGAGGAGTGGAAGAGGACTCCATTGGCAAGCTGTGAAGCTCTGGTGAACTCCATGCCCAAGAGGGTTAAGGCAGTGCTGGAAAATAATGGTGGACACACAAAATATTGACACTTTGGGCCCAATTTGGACATTTTCACTTAGGGGTGTACTCACTTTTGTTGCCAGCGGTTTAGACATTAATGGCTGTGTGCTGAGTTATTTTGAGGGGGCAGCAAATTTACACTATTATACAAGCTGTACACTCACTACTTTACATTGTAGCAAAGTGTCATTTCTTCAGTGTTGTCACATGAAAAGATAGAATAAAATATTTACACAAATGTGAGGGGTGTACGCACTTTTGTGAAATACTGTAATTTAAAAAATGCCTCTAAGCAAAGCAAAATGTATTTATCATGGTTTGTTTTAACTGAAGTTACACAAAGCTTTTACTGGTCAAAACATTTGTTAAGTACCTGCACATACCTTTTGTGATTTTCACCCCTTATCCCACCCCACCATGTGCAGATTCTGGATGAAGTCCCTGTACCACCCCCCCCCCCCCCCCACCATACCTTTTCTGTGGACTACTAGTTGGCGCCTCAGCTCTGGTGATTCCTCCACCCTTGCAATGCCTTTTAAGCATCTCCCCCTCCTGTCAAAGTTTAAACTCCTTGTGTGATGATTTTTCTAATTCCGGTTGTGTGTGAGTGAGACCTGCGATAGAAAAAAAAGTCTTTAGACTTGCTTCCAGAGGCTGCTGTGAGCTGCACCATGCTTGATCTGCAATTACCAGTTGGTTTGAGTGTTGGCCATCAGCCTCCGTTGCAAGATCACCCAGGGGCACCAGTCAGGTTTTTAGTTTCTGTTTCAAAACTCCTAGAAAGTTATGGATTTGCTACATCATTATTACACTATGGTCCGTAACACCTGGGACAGATGGAGGGGAGGTATTCAAAGAACACCCGCATGCACACACTTAAACCCAAGTGTTTTTTTTTTCTTCATATCATGGACCCAAGTTTCTATGTTCTAGATTGCTAGGACGGTACTGACTGATCAATAAGGTATCTCTGTGAAATAATGGAAAATGCCAATGTGCTTGATTTAAAAAAAAAAAAAAAAGGAAAATGTTTTTGCTCAATTAAATTGTAAGAAAACTACTATTTGTGATCTCTGTGTTTTTGAGTTTCTTTCCAGCCATTTGGTTCATTCTTGACAGATTGCAAAAATGTTCTTTTCTTGATCATTCTACATTTCAGGATCTAACGCCTTGTACACACGATCAGAAAAGCGAATTCAAATTACCGCTTTTTAAGCGATCGTACGATAATCTGATCATTAGTGCACAGCTTTCAGAAGCCGATCAAGACAATTCATCCGAAATTATCCGAAGGGGCAAACATGAACATTTTTTTCTAATGCGATACCAGACTGTATAATTTTCTTTTAATCAGCGCAATATTCGTCCTGCAAAAAATCCAGCACACATGCTGGGAAACAAAAGAATACAATACTTTACATCACTTATGAAGTTATATTCTGTCGTATGTGAGTTTTGGTAAGTTTAGTAACCTCTTAATTTTCGCTAGACCAGCATGCAAAAAAAAAAACATTCATTGGTCCGATATGCGCATCATGTGTACGGGGCTTTAGTCTTGGACCATGGGTTTGGTAGCTACCACCTGGTGCCTGGACACTGGCAAACAAAGCTGAAAGGAGAGTCCGAGCATAACCCCTACCACTCCTAGCAGGCCTCGTTTTTTCTTTTACCAGTGGCCTCAGGTGGAAGGACATCTTATAACAAAACAAATCACCTCCTGTGCATGAGTGTGATAAGTCTGGTACCAGTTCTTCATGCACATCTGCTTCTCAGCATGGATGAGAGACCCATCACTCCTTGCTGCCCTCTTAGGACTGGGGAAACGCCGGTAATACACTACAAAAACACAAACAAAAGAGGGTGCCCAAGCCCAATGCATTATTCCACGCACCATTTATTGATAATCCACAAATGAATATACTCACAACCCATATGATAGACAGCATATCAAAATAAGCATCATCTTCGAGGTTGCGTAATCCAATCAGCATAATCTGTAACTCTAAAGGACACCAGGATCCTAGCTGTCTTACGTGTTTTGAGGTTAGTGCCCTCTTCCTCAGAGCCAAGGAAGAAGGTACTACCCTCAAACATGCAAGCTAACTAGGATCCTGGTGGTGTCCTTCAGAGTTCCGGAGTACGCTGAGTGGATTGAGCAACCTTAAGGGCTGATTCACACGATAAAAATGCACTCTAGATCCGTTCTGGATAGGTTTCTGCATATGCGTTTCTGGATGCATTCCAGTTGCTTTTTTTTTCTTTTTAAAGCGGAGTTCCACCCAAAAGTGGAACTTCTGCTTTAAGTCCTCCTCCCCAGCTCCGGATGCTGAAACTGAACTTTTGGGGAGGTGGGTGGGGACACCCAATTTTTTTGGGGTACTTTGCTCCGTTCACCATCGGAAGTGGAAGGTCTCCTTCCCCCTCCCTCCCGAAGTCTTCTGGGACACAGGACAGGTCCTAGAAGACTTCGGGACCAATCACAAAGCGCAGCGCCGCTCATGCATGCGCAGTGTGCGCCCGGCCGTGAAGCCGCGGCCGGGTGCCCACAGTAGCAATGCCGGCGCTGCGGAGGGAAGGAGGAGAGGAGCGAGGCTCCGTGCGGCTTTATCGCTGGACCGGGAGACAGGTGAGTGTCTGTTTACTAAAAGTCAGCAGCTACACTTTTTGTAGCTGCTGACTTTTAATAAACATTCGGAAAGGGTGGAACTCTGCTTTAAGTTCATTGACAGACAATGTCTTCCTTAGACATCACCAATGGGTTATACCGCCCCCTACAGGAGTAGGACACTGGGCAGACAAAAGACTTGGCTACACCCAGGGGCAGTCCTAGGTGGTATACACCCCCCTCTGCTATAAGACTTCAGTTTTTTTCTGCCTA
>BLSH010237663.1:64487-82157 GCA_018402905.1 Glandirana rugosa | reverse complement strand
TCCCCCCCCCCCCCCCGCTATAGGACTTCAGTTTTTTTCTGCCTAATCAGGAGTAAGGACCCAGTTCTTTGCTGGGACCTCTAGTCCTGGCAAAGTCTTGTTTATTTTCTTTTCTGAGGATTTTTTTTTTCGGTGAGATCTACAAGCAACTGCCAGGCTGGTCACTAAGTATCCAGTGGTCTTCCCAGTCTGGCCAGAAAGCACATGCAGACCGCCGCTACGTGCTAGGTCAGCCACAACAGCCCCACTGATCGGGGGCTGGCCCTGCAAGTTAAACGACTCGCAAGGCCACATACGACTGGGTCCAGACCCGCGTCGCAGCGTCCCTCATGGCCGACAGCCCCCACACTTGGGTGGCGAGGTGGTCCTGTTTGGAGCGGTGCCCACGCGGTCCAGGTATGGTGAGTACATGTCCCCCATCTTCCCTCTGGGATTATGTGGTGGACGCAGGCCCCTCACTGGGTCGGTAGGTCCTGCGGCTTCACCTCCTTCCCGTGCACCCCCACTCCCTGGGGTGGCTGGTCCTCAGGGACCTTCTAGTGAGGCCCCCCTCCTCTACCATGTGGGATAGGCCTCTAGCCTGTGGGGACGGTACTGGTGGGGGGGGGGGCGCAGGCTTACCTTGCGGGAGGGGCTCCTGGTTTCCCCCGGGGGGCTGAGGGCTCTGTTCCCCCAGGAGACATGCTGGCCAAGTGTCAGGGTCCCCCCTGGATCCCATGAAGCCACGTTTTTGTGGCAGACGGCCATTTTCTTGTAGCTGGAGTCTCTGGAACTGCAGACATGCAGTTTCCTATGGTCGGAGGTTGTTTTTCTGTAGTTTGGCGGCCATGATACGGGTGCCTGGTGTTTAGCAGCGGCGGCCATTACTGTGGATCCTGAGATGGCATTTTTTAGCAGATACTGCTGTAGGTGTGGGGTGTCCTGGTGAGCCGGTGTTTTTGTTACCGGTGTGTAGATGTCCCAGTGCAGTGATTACACTTGGTGCGGTGGGCCCCTTCCCCATTGTTATGGAGTCTCAGAAACAGATTTCCCCACCTGACCCCCTCTCAGAGGCTGCAGGTCCTTCTGGGTCCCAGCCATCCTTGTACATGCTGACGGCGGTCCTCGAGTCCTTTGTCCCCCGGGTGAAGGTGGCTTGCGGACAGTGGCCTACCAAAAAACTGCGCCCGCCGTCCCCTGCTTCGTCTGTCTCGTCAGATCCGGATTCTGACTCGCCCACCGTGGACGGGACGGGGCCCACCTTGTGGGGTTTGTGGCCGCATTCCCTGATGTTTCAGACAGCGAGGATGATTCCTGTGCCCCTGTGGCTGCGCAGGAAAATGCACTGGTGGACGCACTGATTACATCTGTGCAGGAAACTTTAAAAATGGAGGATGCAGCTGCGGCAGAGGTGCCCGTTCAATTTGGCACTCACAAGCCATCCCGTATGGCAAAGGTGTTTCCTTACCCCGCCTATTTTGACAAATTTGTCTATAAAGAATGGGAATGGCCTAAGTGCCCCTTTGCTGTCCCAAATCGCTTTGCTGGTGCACTATCGCTTTGAGGAGTTTCCTCAAAAAATAGACTACTCCTATTGTGGTGAACCCCCCAGTCTCTCGGTTGAACAATGATACCGGTGGAAGACTCCCTTGCCTTTAAAGGTCCGGCTGACCGCAAGGAGGAGGCTCTGGGCCGCACTATGTTCACTATTGCGGGCTTGGTACTTAGGCCGGTGCTGGCCGTGGCTTTGGTGTCTCAGACCGTAACCGAGGGGGAAAAACTGTTGCGACGTGATTTGTAGGGAGAGCAGTTCCCTCCTGCCTTCGCTGGATTGACAGACCAGTTGATCCAGGGGTTGCAGTTTGTCTGCGATGCTTTGTTAGATGCTACTCCCTTGCTCTCTAAACCGTCCATATCGGCGGTGGTGCTTAGACAGGTATTGTGGCTTAAGTGCTGCTCGGCTGACCAAACTTCTAAAAAAGCCATAACTGACTTGCCTTTTCAAGGTGATCGTCTGTTTGGGGCCACTCTGGACGACATCATAAAGAATGTCACAGGAGGGAAGAGTACTTTTGTGCCGCAGACAAAAAAAGGAAAAGAACCTCGCCATAAGCGGGGCCCCTCTTTTTCGGCTCCTAAGAAGTTTTTTCGTCCCTCAGGGTCCACCGACAAGGGTTCAAAACCTTTCAAACCCTCTTCGGGAGGCGCTAAGCGATCCTGGCCTGGTAAACCGAGAGTGGGGTTTTCAGCCTGAAGAGGCACCCTCACCCAGTTCTGGGGTGGGGGGGATGTCTTCGGCGATTTCCAGGCCCGTGGATCTCATTGATTACCGACAAATGGGTCCCCGAAGTTATTTTGTCTGGGTACAAGATAGAGGTCCAGTTTTGGCCCCCAAACAGGTTTTTCCTCTCCAATGTGCGCCTGTCCCCGGAACGCCTACTAGCCCTCCGGGGTGCGGTACGGGACTTGTTGCTTCAAAGAGTGATTGTTCCGGAAGCGGAACGTTTTCAGAGGTTCTATTCTAATTTGTTCACAGTACCCAAGAAAGAGGGTACGCTGCGACCAATTCTGGACTTCAAGGCTCTAAATTGCTTTGTCAGGGTCCGGATAGTTCAGACTGGAGTCCATTCGTTTAGTGGTGGTGTCGCTGCATCAAGGGGATTTTCTTGTCTCTATCAACATCAATGATGCCTACTTAAACATCCCGATCTGTGCACAACATCAGCGCTTCCTCCGCTTCACTGTAGGAGAGGAGCACTATCAATTCACAGCATTACTCTTTGGTCTAGCTTCCGTTCCGTGGGTTTTCACCAAAGTGTTGGCCCCGGTCCTGGCATTACTGCACTAATGAGGGATTGCTGTCCTGGGATACTTGGACGCAGCAGATCCTGTCACTCTGCGTGGAGATTACTATCCAAACCCTGAAGGAGTTTGGTTGGCTCCTGAACTTTCAAAAGTCAGCACTGCAGCCAGCCCTGAGACTGGGCATGACACTGGATTCTGCTCAGGCCAGGGTATTTCTTCTGCTGGAAAAGCTCCAAAAGCTGCGGGAGGCGATTCACCTCTTGCTATCCGGCAGGTGGGTCACCATACGGACTTGTATGCTGGTGCTGGGTCTGATGGTGTTGACCTTCGAGGCGGTGCCGTTTGCACAGTTCCATACCAGAATCTTGCAAAAGGAGATTCTGTCCAAATGGAACAAATGCCCGGGTTCTCTGGACAACCAGATTCAGCTGAGCCGGGAATCCAAGGGATCCCTAATCTGGTGTCCCCAATCACCGGCCCTATGATGGGAAGATCCTTCCTACCCCTGTACTGGACGGTGGTCACGACTGATGCCAGCCTGTTGGGGTGGCGAGGGATCCTGGGGCTGAGCTCCGCTCAGGGTTGATGGTCGCCGGAGGAATCGAGGCTACCCATCAACATCTTGGAGCTCCGAGCAATCAGACTGTGTCTGGATCACTGAACGGACCATCTCCGGGGGCTCCCGGTGCGGATCCAGTCAGACAATGCCATGGGGGAGGCTTATGTCAATCACCAAAGAGGAACAAGTAGTGCGCTGGCGGCTCTGGCAGTAGCTGGCATCCTCAGGTGGGCAGAACATTCCGCTCCGGCCATCTCCGCCATCCACATTCCAGGGGTGGACAACTGGCAGGTGGATTACCTCAGTCGCCAGACTTTGGACCAGGGGGAATGGTTCCTTCATCAAGATGTGTTTCTACAGATTTGTCAGCGCTGGGGCACTCCCGAGGTGGATCTGTTGGCGTCTCGGCTCAACAGAAAGGTGCAGATGTTCATGACCAAAGCTCAGGACCCGTTAGCAGACGCCACAGATGCTCTGGTGGCCCTGTGGGGTCAGTACCGTCTGATTTATGCCTTTCCTCCTCTCAAACTTCTGCCGTGGCTGAGGAAATTCCGGTCATTCTGGTGGCTCTGGATTGGCCTCGCCGGTCTTGGTACGCCGACCTAGTGTGTCTAGTCGCAGACATCCCTTGGTGGTTGCCTCTCCGAGAGGAACTGTTATCACAAGGGCCAATCTTCTATCCTGCTTTACCTTCGCTGGCATTGAAGGCTTGGCTGTTGAAACCACCTTTCCATCTGAAGTCAACCCGCGTAGCGGCCGTTAGAGGTACAAGCAGAACTACCTGGTGACAAATTGTTTCACCCATTATCTAATCACGGGTATTTTTCCGAGTATTTAAAGGATAACCAAGGCGACCAGGCCTTATTGAATTTTTCTCCAGAGTCTCTGGTAATGGCCACGGTCTCCTCCCAGTTGTAAATGTCATCTACCGAGTGGAGCCATTCGGAGTGTTCGATTTCCAATGCCTGGGGATGAGGATCTTAGCAGCATTCAGTAGAAGTCTGGTGAGCGACTTCTTATAGCGCCTCATGGAGCAGTCGGCAATATGAAGAATGCAACACAGAACTGTTAACGAGATCATGGTCTCGGTAATCGCGGTGATGAGATCTCACACTTTGTTCCAGAATTGCGCCAACGGAGGGCAATCCCACCTCCAGCAGAGGTTGGATGAGTGGGGGTACCACTTTTTAATTCTGACCGGGGTGGCATACCATTGCATTAGTACCTTATATGACATCTCCTGGAATCTCGCGCCAATGGAGCATTTATGTGCAAATCATGGGATTTGAATTTGGCGCTCTCGGTTTTGCAGAAGCCTCCCTTTGAGAATATTCGGGAGATTCCTCCACTCACTGTCCCAGAAGGTTGCTTTCTTAATGGCTATTACTTCTGCTCGCAGGGTGTTGGAATTGGCTATCCTGCCGTACTCCCTAACTGGTAATTCATAAGGATAAGGTGGTTCTTCGCCCTTGTCCTTCCCAAGGTGGTTTCTGATTTCCCTCTGAATGAGGACATCGTGTTGCTTTCCCTGTGCCCCAGACAGCAACATCCGAAGGAATTTGCCTTACACACCCTGGATGTGGTTCGGGCGATCAGGGTATATTTAACTGCTACCGAGTCCTTTCGGAAGTCAGACTCCTTGTTTGTGGTTACAGATGGGCCGTGAAAAGGGCTACCTGCTTGCTCTGCGACCATTTCAAGATGGATCAGACAGTGACTCAGGCCTATTCCATAAGGGGCAAGTTTTCACCCTTCCTGATCAAGGCACACTCTACCCGGGCGTTGAGTGCCTCCTGGGCTTTCCGTCATCAGGCGTCAGTGATGCAGGTTTGCAAGGGGGCCTCCTGGTCGTCGGTACACACTCACAAAATTTTACAAAGTGGATGTGCTGGCATCTGCAGATGCCTCTTTTGGCCGCAAGGTTTTGCAGGCTGCTGTTTAAGAGGGTATTACCCTCCTGAGGGGTTTTTTCTTATCAGGTTGGCTCCAGTTGTTCCTGTTGTTTTGGTTGGCTTTGAAGCCTAGTAAATGGATGGCTGTCCCTCCCCTCATGTTTTTGACACTGCTTTGGGACGTCCCAATGGTGATGTCTAAGGAAGCGCTGTGTCTGTCAATGAACGTAAGAGAAAACAGGATTTTTTACTTACTGTAAAATCCTTTTCTCTAAGTTCATTGACAGACACAGCACCCACCCCTCTAAGGTGTTGTTGATACTTCTGACACTGCTTGTTACTAAACTGAAGTCCTATAGCAGAGGAAGGGGGGGTGTATACCACCTAGGACTGCCCCTGGGTGTAGCCAAGTCTTTTGTCTGCCTAGTGTCCTACTCCTGTAGGGGGCAGGATAAGCCAATGGTGATGTCTAATGAAGTGCTGTGTCTGTCAGTGAACTTAGAGAAAAGGATTTTATGGCAAGTCAAAAATCCAGTTTTTCCTGTTTTTTTTCCCACTATACCAGGGTCCAGTGTGTTTTTTATGCGTTTCAGTGTGTTTTTGATACGTTTTACTGTTTTACAGTGCAGGTAAAATGCAACATGTTCTACTTTTTTTTTCTGGAACTGGAAAGCCCTGGAACTGACTGCACTGGTGTGAACTATGCCATTGCAAACCATATAACCTACTTTCCATGCTTTTGTGATGCAGACAAAAAACGCACTGGAATGTGGTGTGAACTGGCCCTAAGGCTGATGCTTACTTTTGATATGCTGTCTATCATGGTTTGTGAGTATATTCATTTGTGGATTATTAATAAATGGTGAGTGGGACAATGAACTAGACTGGTGCACCCTGTTTTGTTTGTGTTTTTGTAGTGTTCCTGGGGCTTCCTCAGTCCTGAGACGTAGATGTGCATGAAGAACTGGTACCAGACTATCACACTCATGCGCAGAACTTGGTTTGTTTTGTTAGAAGTTGTCCTTCGACCTGAGGCCACCGGCAAAAAAAAAAAGGCTTGTTGTAAGTGGTAGGGGTTATGGTAGGGCTCTCCTCAAAGTTTCCCGAGGAAAGTTCCTCTTCTTGCTTTGAAGACCACACACAGGAGGAGACCGGATCAGCTGATATTTTCCCAAGGTTAAAGTATATCTAAAAGGTATATCTAAAAACACTACAAATGGATTGCATTGCAGCTTACCTTTCCTTAGATGTGCTGATTGAACTGGTCATTGCCCTGGTTCCAGAAAAGGAGAGGTTTCAAACGTTTAGTGTCCCCAAGGCAAGGGATTTTGAAGATTTTCAACAGGTTCCTTTAAATTAAACAATTCAGTATGGAATCTGACATGTAAGTTAAACGATTTCCACCTGCTGGCCTTTGTAGACAGAATGCCTGCTTATCCATACCTCCCCCTCACGCATCAACGCTGTCTGCATTTTGTAGGATACATGGACAACTTCCTTAGAAAAAGAAAAACACTTATCGAAAGGGAGAAGCACTTATGGGAATAGACGTGTCATACAAAAGCTCACCTGTTAGTGTTTTTTTAACAAGGGTTAAGTTCCACTTTAATAGCTATTTCAAGAAGAAAAAAAAACACACCTTAGTTTTAATGACCTTGTGTTGAAAGCCCAACTCCAGCCAAACTTTCTTCTTTCTTGTCCATTGAGGGGCACAAGAAGTCTTAAATCTTTGGGTTATATAGTTGCCTACAGGAGGATTTGATGCTGGCAAACAAAGTAAACCTGTAGGCCAGGTCAGGATCACCCCTTCTACTAACACCATGCCTTAGTTATTTGCTAGTTTCTTAGGAGGATGGATATCTGTTCTTCAACTTTGCTGACTAGCCTATTATTTTACTAGCACTTTTTTTATTAATTAAAAACCTTGCGCAGCGATGCTGGAGGTTTCCCCTCAGTGTGACTATCCAGTATGTTCATACTCAGCCTGGCTTCTGGACTGTATCTCATCCAGACACCGCTGGCCTGGATGCGGCAAAGCTAGCCTGAAAGTAACCTTTGGGCATGAGCACTGGGTTTTTCATGAGGTGCTATCCACCATGGATCCCTTTCGCCAGCGTAAACCAGACCTTCAAGAGCTACAGCATGTGATGAACGCGGGTATCAGATCCCTGCCCTCCTCACTAACTCATGACAGAGGACTGGCCAATCTCACACCGCGCCTCAGCTGCACCACTCTCAGCTGCATCCAGCACAAAGATTTTCCAGCTTGTGGGACCACAATCTTGGTGCCAGCAGCCCGAGAGATCGTCACCGGGCTAATTTAAGCAATTAACCCTTTCACTGCCACCACTGACCTTTGTTTTGGAGCGTCAAGTCTCTACCAATTAGCAATACTAATTGATATTAGAGTAATTGCCTGTAACACACACTTTCACCAAAGACAGGTTATTCAGGTTATTTATTCTAAACAGTAGCACTTCTTCAAGAGCCAGGTTAGTTATAGTTTATAGAGTAACACTTTTCAAAATAAGGTTTAATAATTAAAAATTGTTTTTTTTTTGTCAAAATGGTCAAAATTGGTGCAAATAAAATATTTACAGAAAAAAGGTATTTCAAAGCAATAAAAACATAAAATACAGCAACAATTAGATCAGGTCGAATTTAAGGAAGAAAGATACTTGCAATTAAAGTCCTTGGTTAAATAGAGCTTGGTCGATGAGTCCAACTGGTTCTCAACTTGTTAGATGTTCGTGGTTTGATGGTAATCGGAGAACTGAGAACTGTCCTTGGTATCTCTCTTTTCTTTGGGAACCAAGGGGTGTTGAGGGTCTGTGGGCTGTCCGGGGTTTCAATACCAACATCCATATCTTTCAATATGTATAGGGTGCATTCCTAAAACTGAGAAATTATGGTCCAGTTAAAGTGGAAAGTCGCATTCCAACATATATCCAAACATGGCAGGTTTCCAATTTCTAATTTATCTAGGAGGAAGAAGTGTTACCAGTGGTTCCCCCTATGATTGGCCCTTGAATTGTCTGGACTTGAAACGTTATAAATTATCAGAGGAAACTTAATATGTTCATATTATGTCTGTGCTATTATTATTTTGGAAGACATGCTGACATTCCAGGCTTACACTGCTAACTGCATCTTGTGGATTGAGCTTTTTACGACAGGGGTCTATTATCTTTCTACTCGCTGAAGCCCTTGGCCTACAGCTTTATGGACTCACTCTGAGATGTGTATTGCGAAGCTGATAAGGGATGTCTGGCCTCAGTCACCAGTTGTGTATTGAATAACTGAAAGGGAAAAAGGGTGGGGGAGCAAGGTCACCGTGGGCTGTTCTCCATATACCAACATGGCTGCGGTGAGCTTGAGACCTGACAAAATGGCTTCTACGCACACAGCTAGGTCTCAGCTCAGTACGCAGGACCGTTACACAGCCATCTAAAGAATTCTCACATTATATACTTTCGTATGGGTTGGATACTGGGTCCTCTGCCACACTGTGGTTCCTTCTGCTGATCTCTACATCACTACTATATCCTGTAGTGATGAAAGGATCAGCAGGTGAAACCAGAGAGTGCAGTTGGGGATCAGGCTTCCAACACATTCAGAAATGTGTACACTCTCCACAAGAGAGTGATGGCACATGAAACGGTAATGGCACATCTAGCAAAAATCTATTCTGTTGCAAGTTGTGCTTCTTGACATTTTTTCTAGGTAATGTTAGGCTTTAAAGGAGACCTCCGTGCTATGTGGGTATATGGAGGATACAGTTGCTGACCCTTCCTTCTGAAATGATAGGTATCTGGATGTTATTCTAATCCAATTTTTTGGTACATTCTGAGTCACTGACCTGGAGCAGATAAGTACTGACTTGGCATTGATTTGCTTAACTCACAGTTTACTAGAGACACTGCATGAGGTGTTTTATTTAGCATGTTGGGGCAATAACTGAAAAAAATGCAAACTCAAAAGCTCTTATAAAGTTATATTGAAATGAGCCATCACAGGTGTTTGCTAAGCTAAACAATGTACACCTTACTTAAATGCCCATGGGTTGGAAGCAACAATGGAGCCAGAATGTTAGGATACCATATGCAGAAATCTATGGTAATGCAGTGTTTTGGATCTACTCCTGGTGAATATACACTATATTATCACAAGTATTGGGACACCTGCCTTTACACGTACATGAACTTTAATGGCATCCCAGTCTTAGTCTGTAGGATTTAATATTGAGTTGGCCCACCCTTTGCAGCTATAACAGCTTCAACTCTTCTGGGAAGGCTGTCCACAAGGTTTAGGAGTGTGTCTATGTGAATGTTTAGGCAACAGGTGTATCTCACTGCTCCAAACTGCTTCCAGATTATCCGTCCTTGGGTGCACACCTCGGCTCGCTACCGTAGCTTCAGAACAGAGGAAAAGAGTGCCGCCTATTGTTTTTTCCTCTGTATGTGAATGTTTAACCATTCTTCCAGAAGGGCATTTGTGAGGTCAGACATTGATGTTGGACAAGAAGGCCTGGCTTGTAGTCTCCCCTTTAATTCATCCCAAAGGTGTTCTATCAGGTTGAGGTCAGGACTCTGTGCAGGCCAGTCAAGTTCCTCCACTCCAAACTTGCTCATCCACATCTTTTTGGACATTGCTTTGTGCGCGGGTCCAAAGTATTTGGAGGAGGGGGGATTATGGTGTGGGGTTGTTTTTAGGGGTTGGGCTTGGCCCCTTAGTTCCAGTGAAGAGAACTCTTAAGGCGTCAGCATACCAAGACATTTTGGACAATTTCATGCTCCCAACTTTGTGTGAACAGTTTGGGGATGGCCCCTTCCTCTTCCAACATGACTGCATCAGTGCACAAAGCAAGCTTCATAAAAACTTGACTGGCCTGCACAGAGTTCTGACCTCAACCCGCAAAAACACCTTTGGGATAAATTTAAGTGGAGACTAGGAGCCAGGCCTTCTCCCCCAACATCAGTGCCTGACCTCACAAATGCACTTCTGGAACAATGGTCAAACATTCCCATAGACACACTCCTAAACCTTGTGGACAGCCTTCCCAGTAGAGTTGAAGCTGTTACAGCTGGAGACTGGGGGCGCTTCACAATGCTATTTACGAGTTAAGTGATATCTATATTGCCTTACCCTTGGAGTTAGATCAGTCTGACTCGCAGGCTCCCCCTTGTGAATCTTTTACAAATCAACGTCCAATTTGGACCCTGTGCACCTTCTATGGCTTAGTGGTGCTCTGTCTTCATTCGGGTGGTATCAGCCAGTGCTTACAGATTGGTCCCTTTCAGGTTAACAAGGTGGCTTCTGTAAGCCCTGAAGAAGCCATTCTGATGGTGAAACATGTAGGGAGAATGTGAAATCCTGTAACCACCAACCTGTGTGTAAACCACCCTTGTAGAAGATGTATTTGGATCATCCTTATGTATCTGTGCAGAATTTTAACTAGGTATAAATAAAATTTAACATTTTAATTTATTTCTCTGT
Source organism: Glandirana rugosa (assembly GCA_018402905.1). Lineage (NCBI taxonomy): Eukaryota > Metazoa > Chordata > Amphibia > Anura > Ranidae > Glandirana > Glandirana rugosa. The sequence goes on along the minus strand of BLSH010237663.1, from coordinate 71,426 downwards.
TTAAACTAAATTTCTTAAAGGGTTAGTCTAATTCAAAAATATGTTTCAGACATAGATGGAGGAAGAGTGGTGTGGATTCACATAAGAGTGGGGTATCTCTTCATTACTCCAATGCTGGCTGCGTAACACATATATACGGTGGCAAAGAGAGTAGGATTTGATGCCCAGCACCTGCACATATGCAGATGGAAAGTAGTGTTACCGCGCTAGGCACAAAAAGTTAGAAATCTCAGAAGTGGATAAGCAGCCATACAGCGACCAAACCAATCGTAAAAAATGTTAGAATTAGAGAGATGGCGCTAAACCCAAACAAAACTAAAGTGTAAAAAGGAATTAACCTATAATGGATAGTCAGACCATATAACATAAAAACTTATGATAAAAATACAATGTGAAATGATCTACTCAATGCTTGAATAGTCCAAACAAGATAGTAAGTATCATGAATGAAAATAGTGAATAAAAGTGCAAGTATAGTGCAAAAAACGTGAAATTAGTCCAATCACTATATGCAGTTAATATAAGAATAATTCAAAGATTTGGGCAAAAAGTTCGCCAGAGATGTGCAGCTGTGGAATATTCCAAAGTATTATATTTCCCAAACTGGACTTGTAAATAATTGTGCAAAAATATCAAGTGTTCCAAATGACATCAGTGATTCATCATGGTGCAAGGTGGTATAGCAAAACCAATGGCAGAAAATTCTTCTAAACAATCCAACCCCTTAGAGAATCAAGGCTTACCAGATGGAAGGTGTATTCACACCTGAATATATAATGGACCAGAGCCTCTCGATGTGGAAGAGCCACGTCACACTATCCTCGACTCGTCAGGGATCTTATGGGGTGGAAGGTCGTCACACAATCCTGTACGTGTACGTCCACTGTGTCCAATATGGGTGGTCTTTATCCAGACTCCAAGGGGCACGGATGGTCAGGTACCAAACTCAGGTTAATGGAGAGAAAAGGAGACTCTCTATCATGAGGTGACAACTTTATTTCGCATATAATATAAAAAATCGGTAGTCTAAAAACAGATAACGCAGCAATCCAGGGTCAGCAGCGCCCGGCGTGTTTCGTCTTATTAGACGTCGTCTGGGGGCTCTTATTAGACGACGTCTAAGACGAAAAGCATCAGACGCTGCTGACCCTGGATTGCTGCGTTATCTGTTTTTAGAATACCTATTTTTATCTATAAGCTTTTTAATTTTTTATATTATATGCGAAATAAAGTTGTCACCTCATGATAGAGGCTTTTTACACGATGGAGAGTCTCATTTTTTCTCCAATATAATACTTTGGAATATTCCACAGCTGCACATCTCTGGCAAACTTTTTGCCCAAATCTTTGAGCTATTCTTATATTAACTGCATATAGTGATTGGACTAATTTCAATTTTTTTGCACTATACTTGCACTTTTATTCACTATTTTCATTCATGATACTTACCATGCCATCTTGTTTGGACTATTCAAGCATTGGGTTGATCATTTCACATTGTATTTTTATCATACGTTTTTATGTTATATGGTCTGACTATCCATTATAGGTTAATTCCTTTTTACACTTTAGTTTTGTTTGGGTTTAGCGCCATCTCTCTAATTCTAACCTGCACATATGTGCCCACAGCAGCCAGAGGTTGTGTGCTGAGGATGCACTCATGGTCTGCTCCCAATACACTAACCAAACTGTTACCGACAGCTTCTGATAGGCAGCCAGCGGGATGGGCTCCCTATTCCAATTGGTGTGAGAACCAATCACAGCAGTCGCTTAATGAAAAAGCCAGTGTTGAGGGATTAAATAAAAAATGAGTCAGGGATAGTGGAAATCCCTCATTATGAGGCCAGTAGTTTTTATTTTCAGTGCCACGCAATACTGCTGGCCTCGCTAACACAACATAACATGACTGAATAACTGAAATCTCATCTTTCTCTTCCACCATGCAACTAAGGACAATGGTCCGTGCCCTTTAAGTCAACTTGTGAATGTAGATAAAACGCATCTAAGGACATCGTAAACTTCAAATTGGGACAATTCTTAGTCAAATCTTTTTAAAATGACAACCCGTTGAAGAATGGAATATTTTTTTTTTATTTGAACTGCTTAGCACATCTTCCATTGTGAAAAGTTCTCATTGATACTCTTGATGATATAATCCTTCAGCTTACAGTGGGGTTGTGTGAGGGTGTAAAAGGACTCCATTAAGTACCCTGTGTGCAAAATTCACCATATAACCTTACCACACTGTGACCCCACTAGAGGAAGTGTTCATTTTCTAGACACCATGCATTGGGACTGATTTAGCACTAAGTGTAACAACTGGGTCGAGTGGCCAAATAGTAATCTGAGGCTGCAAAGGAATCTAAGAGAATTTTCCTCAAGTGTTTAGATGAGACTCCATTTCAGTAAAGGTGACTGTGTGCTGCTGAACCACTATAGCAGCCTGTTCATTGTAATGGCAATTCCCCCAGAGGTGTGATTATAGCAGTCAATAGTGGTCTAAGTGAACCCACAAAAGGTTCCTTCCCATAATGTAAGTAGGTGGTTGTTTGACTGTCACAGGACTTTGCATGCATCTTTCTTCATAATACAACCATTTCTATGCTCTGTTGATCCCCACAGTTCGTTCTGCAGTCTGAAAGATTGTACGCCTTGCTGGTCACATGGTTTTTCTGGTGCTCCAGCAGTTGGGATTTTCTGATAAAGCTCTTCACACATTGGAAACAAGAGTATGGTTTTCCCCTATGTGAACTCTGTTATGAACTAAAAGGTTAGATTTCAGTGTGAAGGACTTGCCGCATTCTGAGCAGGAATGCGGCTTCTCCCCTGTGTGAATACGCCAGTAACGGACCAAATCGGAATTCCGCTTAAAGCACTTGCCGCATATTAGGCAGGAGTAAGGCCGGTCTCCATTGTGGATTTTTTGATGGCGGATGAGGTTGGATCTGGTAATAACACTTGCCACACTCTGGACAGGAAAATGTCTTTTCCCTGTGTGGATTCGGACATGTTTGATAACGTGGGAGTTGCAGCAATCTGAGCACGAATGGGGCTTGTCATCGGAGTGTATCCTCTTATAGTTCAGAAGATTCCGCTTTAGCAAAAAGGCTTTTTCGCACAAGAAACAAGAGTAAGGTTTCTCTCCTGTGTGAGATCTTTGGTGGGACTCCAGTTCTGAGAAGCACCTAAAATACTTCCCACACCCTGAACACAGCAAGGACTTATCATTGGTGAGAGGCTTTGGGGTAGGTTCGGCAGGCACCTCCAATAAATAGTGATTATAGTCTCTGGGTACATACAAGTCTAAGATTGATGATGCTACGTTAGGAGCGGAGGTAGTAAGGATTTCCTCCATGGGTAAGTACACACCAGTAACTGTGAGGTTTCCTCTGTTCCATGAGAGGCATTCCTGCTTAACACACTTGGTGAGTGAGAACCTGTCAGGCAATTAAAATGTTCCTCAGATGAAAGGGGTTCCTCTTTGATAAGAGGCTCTAAAGACTGGGTGTGTTATGTGGGTATGGAGACATCAGAGAGTGGAAGATGTTCAGTAATTGAGACATTTTCCTCAGATAGAGAATGCTTTGGATGTGTAGGTGTGGAGGAGTCATAGTGCGGGTGATGTTCTATAGCTGAGAGTGGTCCCGCTTTAAAATGAGTGGATGGACAGTCTATGAGATATGGATGTGGAGATGTCACAGTGTGGGAGATGTTCTTCAGCTGAAAGTGGTTCCTTCTTACTACGAGTAGATGCACAGTGTGTATGAAGGTTGGGAGTAGAGGCATCAAAGTAGAGGATATGTTCTTCAGCTGAGACTCTTCCTTCCCTACCTTGAGTAGATGGACTGTGTGTACAATGTGTGGGAGTGGAGGTGTCATAGTGCGGGTGATGTTCTACAGCTGACTGTGGTCCTGCTTTAATATGAGCGGATCGGATGGACAGAATGTAAGAGATATGGATGTAGAGACATCATAGTGTGGGAAATGTTCTTCAGCTAAGAGTGATTCCTCCTTATCTTCAGTAGATGGACAGTGTGTATGAAGGTTGGAAGTGGAGGTGTCATAGTGCCCAACATGTTCTTCAGCTGAGACCATTCCTTCTGTACCTGTAGAAGATGGATAATGAGTATAACATGTGGGTGAAGAAGAATTATCAAAGTGGTTGGGATGTTCCTCTGAGAGAGCTTCCTCCTTCATATTAGATACTTTGAAAAACTACTAAAACTATCCGAGTCTGAGATATGTAGGGGCTCCTCCATTGCAGAAATATAATTTTTTTTCTAGTTGATGAGCGGGTGAGGAGACACCATTGCGTGGGAATTGCACCTCAGCTGTAATGGGTTCCTTCTTTACATTAGTGAATAGAGTAGGACCTTTGGGGCTGGAAACATCCAAGTGTGAGATGTTTTCTCCATGTGAGAGGGGGTTGTCTATTGCATGGAAAGAGGTATACTGTGGAAGATGTGATGTTGTAGGAATGTCTGAAGGTGACTGATGTTCTTGGCAGAAAGTTGGCATCTCGTTGACCTTCTCTTGACTATGGGTCATATTTCAATCTTCTAGTAAGTGAAGGTTGTACGCTAGAGAACTGGTAATGATATTGTGTACTGGTGAAGAATAAACAGTGATGGTGAAACCTTCAGACAACTTTGCCATCTTGTTGAAACCTAACAGAAAGATGGATTTGTAATTTAACCAAAACAAAGCATGTAACAGCTACTGTGTATCTAGGACTTGACAACACGATCAATGGCTTCATTTCTTACCTGGTGATGTGAGGGGCAGCTGGTTCTCCATCATGACGTCCTTGTAGAGATCCTTGTGTCCTTCTAAATACTCCCACTCCTCCATGGAGAAATAGACAGTGACATCCTGACACCTTATAGGAACCTGACACACACAATGATACAGTCACCATCCAGACACATCCCTTGTCTGTTACTGGATAATGTCCCAGAATTCCCAGCACCGCTCACCTCTCCTGTCAGCAGATCAATGATCTTCTGGGTGACTTCTAGGATCTTCTTGTCGTTGTTTCTCTCAGGTGTCAAGGAGGGAGGAGAAGGATCACTAGACTTCTTTATTGGTCCATAGATAACAAAAGTCACACAGAATCCTGGTTACCTACCCCATAACACTCCTCACCTCTCCGGTCAGGTCTGTGTTTTATTAATAGAGATAAGAGTGATGTCATGTGACCTCCTAGAATCCTCCTCACCTCCCTGGTCAGGTCTGCGTTTTATTAATAGAGATAAGAATGTCATGTGACCTCCCAGAATCCTCCTCACCTCCCTGGTCAGCTCTGTGTTTTATTAATAGAGATAAGAGTGATGTCATGTGACCTCCCAGAATCCTCCTCACCTCCCTGGTCAGGTCTGCGTTTTATTAATAGAGATAAGAATGTCATGTGACCTCCCAGAATCCTCCTCACCTCTCCGGTCAGCAGGCAGAGGATCTCCTGGGGGAGCTGTAATATCCTCTCGGTCATCTTGCTCACCTTTACAGAAATAGTGAAGGAGGGGACTCTATTGGGGAAGACGCTATGCAGAAGAACGCAGAAATCTGAAGACGGAACAAAATGATGCGACCAGACAGGGATAGGAAACGCATTTCTCTGTGTAAATATTCTGGGATTTATCCGACTTCCAACTCCGGATCAGATCTTCCTATTGGTTCTCTGTGAGTCCAAGGAAACGATAGAATAATAAATATTCCTTAATTATTATTAATAAATAATGACATATATATAAATATTTGTATATATACAGTACAGTATATCTTTTTATTATGTTCAGAATAGGATCTATCTATCTATAATCTAAGGATCTATAGCTATCAATATCTCTATATACAGAGAGATCTATAGATAGAGACATATAGAAGATATTTGTTATTTAATCATGAAGTTATTATATGAAGGATGATAAGAGCTTTCCATTGGTCAGCCCCTGCTGTGCTTCCCCCTCCTCTGGCAGTGTCTGCCCCTCCCCCTCCCTTCTGCTTTCCCGCTTCTGCACAGAACCCCAAAATTCCCCGAACCACGCCCACTCCCCCTTCCGCCCCGCCGCTTCCGGTGTTTGCGCTCCACTAGCTCTCCCCACCATCTGTTGCACAATCTCCGTGGAACGCACAGAGTGAAAGTGGGCGGGGAGAATCCCGGAAGTGGGTTATTTCCGGATCTGCGAAGAAAGGGGTAAGAGCTGTGAATGAGGTTCTGAGGGGTCAGCAATGCTGAGGAGGGAGAGACCAAAGGGTGCTGGAAGAGTCACCTCCTATACATCACCCTGTATATTATATAACGTAATATTTATGTGTTTATAATGTAGAACTTATTCCCTCCATATAGTTGTGGTGTCCCCCTGGGGATACATAGGAAATAATTACACATGGATGGAGGAGTTTTATGTTTATAGCAATAAATGTGATGAGGACTCCATGGAGGGGGAGGGGCGATCGCTCGGATCATACAGGGGGGGTAACTAAACCCGGGTGCACGACAGAAAACACACTGGGGAGGGATGTCCTGGGTCGTATTTTTGGAGGACATCTCTACAGATTAAATGAGAATCGGATAAAGGAGGGAAACGGTCATTCGTGACCCTGAGGGTGACATCGCAGGAGCTGTGGTGATCGGCTCTCCAAAGCCACGCACCGACCGTCAGATTATCGCACGATCGATTTGGGAGCGCGATTTTCATACGATTTTCTGGCGTGTGCGGCCATAACTTACCGCTATGAGCGCCGTGTATACAGAACGTATATCTCTAGAGGTCTGTCTCACAAATGTGACTGTTTATTATTATTTTATCTTTATGTCTCAGTACTGCCAACCATGACTCTGCCCCCCCCCATCACTCTGCCCCCCCATCACTCTGCCCCTCAGACCCCTCCCCCATCACTCTGCCCCAACCACCTACCATCCACACAAAAGACAGCACG
>BLSH010237663.1:47952-61957 GCA_018402905.1 Glandirana rugosa | reverse complement strand
TCTCTCTATCCCCTCACCCCCAACTCTCTGTCGTCTCTCCACACACATCCCTGTCACTCTATCCCACCCCCTACCCCTTCTCTCTCATTACCCCCCTCTCTCTCTGTCTCTCTACCCCACCATCACATCCTCTCTGTCTCTCTACCCTCCTCCTCCAATCACCCTCCTCCTTCTCATTTCTTTGTCATATGTACAGACCTGACCTCCAAACTTATCTATTGTGAGCAGTACTGCTACCAACCAGGAGGTGTTTTAGCTTTGTGTGAACTGTATCTCACCATTGTTATTCCAATCCGAACACAGTCCAATATTTAAATTACCTTCCATTGTCTCCTAATTGTTCCTCTCCTCCACCAGGACTGCTCCGCAAGGGATGTACCAAAGATGGACAGGGACAGAAGTGTGATGACCAAGAAGATATTGGACCTCACCATGGAGATCATCTACCTGCTAACTGGAGAGGTGAGAAGGATTCTGGGAGGTCACATGACATCACTCTTATCTCTATTAATAAAACACAGACCTGACCGGAGAGGTGAGGAGGATTCTGGGAGGTCACATGACTTCACTTATAATTAAATGCATCTTTCTCTTCCTATCTAGAAATATGCAGCAGTGAAGATGACATTTATTGAGGGTCTTTTACAAGGAATATATCCACCTGTCCTAGAAGGGGGGGGCAGTAGTCGGAGCCCTATATTGGAGCATGCACCCCACTCTCTAGAACCTGAGAGGAACAATGACGAGAAGATTATAGAAGTTGCGCAGAAGATTATTCATCTGCTGACAGGAGAGGTGAGAGGTGGTGGGAATTATGGGACATTATCCAGTAACAGACAAGGGATGTGTCTGGATGGTGACTGTATCATTGTGTGTGTCAGGTTCCTATAAGGTGTCAGGATGTCACTGTCTATTTCTCCATGGAGGAGTGGGAGTATTTAGAAGGACACAAGGATCTCTACAAGGACGTCATGATGGACAATCAGCCGCCCCTCACATCACCGGGTAAGAGGAGACTTTATTGTAAAGGAGAGAGCAGTACAGAGGGTCCACCTAGATCCCCCATCATCTGATAAACACATAGAAACAATGTATTCAGTCAGTGTGTTTCCTACAGATGAATCCAGTAATGGGAACCCACCAGAGAGATGTCCCCGTCCTCTGTATTCCCGGGACTCCACACAGGAAGATCACACCATCCCTCACCATCATCAGGTAAATAGAATAGTTTCACCAAAGTGAAATTAATTCTTTTTTGCTTCTTTTTTGTGTGTTCTTATTTGTTACCATTTTACGGTTAGGATGAAGATTTGAATGATGGGACAGTGCCGTGTGTAAAAGAAGAGACATCTTCAATGGCTGATTACCGATGTCTGCAGGAGGATATTCCTCCAGAGATCAGCAGAGGTGAGTCTCTAACAAAAAGCTATTTTTCCCTCTTGTTATTTTACAGTTATGATCTATATACATGGGAGATCAAAAAGGTCAATTATATCTTTTTTCCTCCATCTATGATGTTAATCTTTGGCGTTCATGTTGGGAACACCTTGCTAGCAATAGCCAGTGATGTTCTTCTGAAGGCTCACACTCCATTCCCATCAATGAGAACTACTTGCTTTAAGTGTGATTCTGAGTCATCCTGGTCTTTTTGTAATGCCAAGAAATCCAAGTTTTTTATAGCCACTAATAAATAAGAAATAAGGGCAACCACACTTAATCGGGCCCTCTTTTTCATGTATTTTGGGACTGCCCTGTCTTGTGCCTATTCTGGCACTCATTTCTAGAGATCAGGTAACAGGGTTTGGCTTAACTGATAAACCTGAAGCCGTCTTGCTTCACGTTAATCCTATATCCCGTAAGTGGCATAAAGAAATCTCTCATAATCTACCTCCTGAATGCCTCCAAGGCTTGTATTTCATGTTTCTGGAAACATACCTGCCCACCTACCCTAAAGCATTGATTTTCCAGAGTTAACGCCTTCCATGAAATGAAAGGTCTCATTTTGGCCCTCGGGGACATGAGATCTCCTGCCCAGGAACGGCCACAACTGCAATGGATGCAGTGGGCCTCGGGGACTGAGCCAAGATGGCCACCACGCGTGTCCCAGGAGGGGAGCTCCGAGGCTTGGGAGGAGACTTTTTCTTCATGGAGTAGCCCTTCACTGGCATGGATCACCTGGAGAACAGTCCCCAGTCAGGATGCAGTAACTTGCTGAACAGGATGGCAGAGATTGCCACAGGATTCAGCAGGATTGTGTCATCCAGGAGCCTGAGCTTTCACCAGAGCGTCTTCTCACTCCCGCATCCTGCCACGCCCCCGGGGATAAGAGTTCTGACCAAACCCAAAAGTGGTTTTATTGGAGGGAATTCAAATGCTCACTCAAATACGGAAAGGAACTTAGACTTTCCCCAACAGCTTTTGAGTCCTAAGACGGCACAATGACCGCTATGCCGAACATAGCCCTTGACTTGAGACTGCAGGTGGGGAGTTTAAGGGGTGAGGAGGAGAGAGGTTACACTCCTACCCAGTCGCCCTTCCCTACCCCTTGTCCCAGCACAATCCCCCCCCTCCCTCTTTTTTTTCCTTCTCCTAGCCATCCTTTATGTCTCTTTGTGCCCACTTCCCCTTACCTCCCATTCCCTGATTCTCCTCTAAGTCCTGATTCTTCCCCAGGACGACCCCTATTACTGCATTTAAACTAAAACTTTGGAGAAGTTTCCAGGAAACTTATTACCAACTACTTTCTATCCCTACAGGGGACTTTCATGCTGTTGTTTGCCATACCATACATGTCGTGAAGAATATTCCCATATTTGTAGGTTGTTTACGTAAGCAATTAACGGCTTTCAACGTCTCAGTTTTAAGCCTTATGTCTCCTGTATGTTGTAGTGAACTTCTACCTACAATAAATAAAACATGTTAAAAAAAAAAAAAGAAATAAGGGAAAGCAAACATGAAAAGATTTACATTTTTTATTTTCCCCCGTAGATGGACACCACACCAGAAGAAGCTCAGAGGAACGTCCCACCTGCAGCATGATCAAGGATGATGTTGTAGAAGATTCTCAAGGAGAAAACCTTGTTACCCCCAATAGCCATCTAGGACCACACAGTGCAGATACATCTACAGATCCCTCTAATTCCAAGAATTCTTGTCTCAGAGATTTACATACTGTTATGCCAAGCATCCATCCAGGACTTCAGAGTGTGGATAGGTCACTCAATCCATCTAATTCTGAGGAACCCTCTCCCATGGAGTTGGATACTGTTAGCCCCAATATACTTTTAGCACTTAGCAGATCGCCAGATCTCTCTTTCCCGAATGAACCTCCTGATAAATTGCACACTGCCCCAAATATCAGTCCTGAACTTCGTGGATCACCCCACCCCACTAATCCCCAAGAATCTTCTCTTGATGTATCCCATACTCTCTCCCCTAATATCCATCTGAGGCTGCAAAATGCAGATGATTCACTGGATCTCACTAATCCCGAGGAATCCACTCAAGATAAATCCCATACTGTTACCTCAAATATCAATCTGGGACTTCACAATACGGATAGACCACCAGAGTCTAAAGAATTATCTCCCTTTAAGTCTACAATTACCTCAAATATCCATTTAGAACTTAACAGATCACCAGATTCCTCTGATCCCGAAGAATCTTCTTCTGCTCTACCACAGACTGATGTAAATATTTATTCAGGACTTCATACCTCAGACAGATCAGTAGATGCCTCTAAGCCTAAGGAATCTTCTATAAATGCCTATACTGTGACTCCAAAAATCCATTCAGCACATGAACGTTCTCTTGATGGATCACCTGCCTTTTCCTTAAATATCCATCCACGAGTTCCAAGTGTGGATAGGTCAGCAGATCCCCCTAACCCCAGAGGATGTTTTCCAGATAAATCACATTCTGTTACCCTACATACGCATCCGGAACCTGTTCCCTTTAATCCCGAGGTATGCCATCCCATGCAGTCACAAACTGCTATTGCAAATATGCATTCAGAACGTCACAGATCCCTGGATCTCTGTTGTGTTGGAGAATCTTCTACTACTTTACATACTATTCAAAATGACAATTCAGGACCTCACAATACGGACAGATCGCTAGATCCTGACGAATCTTCTGCTACATCACATACTATTTCACACGTCAGTCCAGGACCTCACAGTGCAGAAAGATCACCAAATCCCCATTATCTTGAAAAATCTTTTGCTACATCACACACTAGTCCAAATGTTAATTCAGTACCTCACAGTGAGGACAGATCACAAGATCTCTGTTATTCTCATGAATCTTCAGCTACATTGCCTACTATTCCAGATGTCAATTCAGAACCTCACAGTGTGGAAAGATTACCAGATCCCTCTTACCGTGGTGAATCTTTGGCTACATCACACTCTATTCCACACGTCAATTCAGTACCTCTCAGCGAGGATAGATCGCAAGATCCCTGTTATTCTCGTGAATCTTCTTCTAAATCACCTACTACCACACATGTCAATTCAGAACATCACAGTGTGGAAAGATTACCAGATTCCTCTTATTGTGACAAATCTTTTGCTGCATCGCCTGCTATTTCAAATGTCAGTTCAGAACCTCACAGCGAGGATAGATCACCAGATCTCTGTTATCCTGATGAATCTTCTTCTACATCACCTACTATTCCAAATGTCCATTCAGAAGTTCACAGTGCTGATAATCCAACCGATCCCGTTAATTCCTGGGTATCTTTTCTCATGAAGTTACATACTGGTGGATCAAATATGCATTCATCACTTACCACATCACCGAATCCCTCTGACCCTGATAACTGTTGTGATAAGCAACTTTCTGACCCAAATATGAGTCCAGGATTTTGTAGTTCTTCCAGATCACCATATTTTACTAATCACAAGGAATCCTCTACTGATCAATCCAATACGGTCACTTCAAACCTCCAACCACATCATTATAGTATAGATAGAATACCATACCTTTATCCTGGAAAACCTCATACTGCCACCTTAGATGTTCATCAGGAATTACCCAGCATGAATAGAACACCAAATTCTCAGGAATCCTATCTCACGAAGTCTCATGCCACAATCCCGTCAAAATTAATCAAATCTCGGGAACCATCATATTCCGTTGAATCTTCTGCTTCATCACAGACTCCTTCAAATATCCATTCAGGCTTTGACAAGGCAGATAGATCAACAGATTACCTTGATCTTGGGGTATCTTCTCCCGTGAAGTCACGTACTGTTAGCTTGAATACCCAAGCAATTATTAACGGATCACTGGATCCTTCTTTCCCTGGTGAACCCTCTGAAATATCGCATACCACCCTAAATATCAATGCAGGACTTCGCAGCACAAGCAGATCACCACATCTCTTGAATCCCAATGAATGTTCTCTTGATATATCCCATACTCAAAATATCCATTACTATGCAGATAGAGCAATGGATCTTACAAACCCAGAGGAATCCTCTGCTGAAAAACCACATACTGACACCCCAGATCTCCATCACAGTGTGAGTAGAGCACTGGATCCTGAGGTGTCCTACCCTATGAAGTCGCATAATATCCTCTCAAATATATATTCAGAGCTTGATTCTCCAGATCCATCTTTTTCTGACAAATCCTCTGTTGGATTACATACTGCTCCTAATATCCATTCAGGCATACAGACTGATGATCGATCAGAGGATCCCCCTATTGATTATTTGTTATCCAATAAATTACTTATCACCTTAAATGTCAATCCAGAACTTCACCTTCTGGATAAATCATCCAATCCTTCTTATCCTGAGGAATACTCTTCCATGAAGTCACTTATTATAAGCCCAAATATCCGTTCATTACGTGGGAGATCACCGGATCCCTCTCCCGATGAATCATCTGATAAATTGCATACTGCTCCAAATACCAGTCTTGGGCTTCAAAGTCCAGACAGATCTCTGTATACTTCTTATCCAGAAGAATATCCTCTTGATATATCCAATGCTGTCACCCCAGATATCCATTCTGGACTTCATAGTGTGGTTACCACACTGGATCCTGAGGTATCTTCTCATATGACGTCACAAACTATTACATCAAATTTCCATTCACTTAACAGATCACCGGATTCGTATTATCCTGATGAATTTACTGCTAAATCACATTTATCCCCAAATAACCAGGCAGGACATCACATTCAAAACAGATCACCAGAACCCTCCATAGCTGAGCAATCTCCTCCCAACGAATCACTTAGTGTTGACTTGAATCTCCATCCGGAACACGACAGTGTGAACAGATTACTAGAACCCGCCATAGCTGAGCAATCTCACAATGTATCACTTAGTGATGACTCGACTCTCCATCCGGAACACGACAGTGTGAACAGATCACCAGAACTCTCCATAGCTGAGCAATCTCCTCACAATGTATCACTTAGTGTTGACTCGAATCTCCATCCGGAACACGACAGTGTGAACAGATTACCAGAACCCTCCATAGTTGAGCAATCTCCTCCCAATGTATCACTTAGTGTTGACTCGAATCTCGATCCAGAACACGACAGTGTGAACAGATCACCAGAACTCTCCATAGCTGAGCAATCTCCTCACAATGTATCACTTAGTGTTGACTCGAATCTCCATCCAGAACACGACAGTGTGAACAGATTTCCAGAACCCTCCATAGCTGAGCAGTCTCCTCCCAATGTATCACTTAGTGTTGACTCGAATCTCCATCCGGAACACGACAGTGTGAAGAGATCACCAGAACTCTCCATAGCTGAGCAATCTCCTCCCAATGTATCGCTCAGTGTTGACTTGAATCTCCTTCCGGAACACGACAGTGTGAACAGATTACTAGAACTCTCCATAGCTGAGCAATCTCCTCGCAATGTATCACTTAGTGTTGACTCGAATGTCCTTCCAGAACATCAGAGTGTGAATAGATCACCCAACCACTCTCATCCTAAGGAATACTTTCCCATGAACTCATGCTTTGTTTCCCCCAATATATGTTCACTTAACAGATCACCGGATTCCTATTATGATGAATCCATTGCTAAATCACATTCATCTCCAAATATCCATGCAGAACAGCACAGTGAAAACACATCACCAGATCCCTCCATTGCTCAGCAGTCTCCTCCCAACGTATCACTTAGTGTTGACTCGGATGTCCTTCCAGAACATCAAAGTGTGAATAAATCACCCAACCAATCTTGTCCTACAGAAGTCTTTTTCATGAAGTCACACTCTGATTCCCCCAATGTCTGTTCACTTAACAGATCACCAAATTCCTATTACCCTGATGAATCCTCTGCTAAATCACATTCATCTCTAAGTATCCATGCAGAACATCACAGTGAAAACAGATCACCAGATCCCTCCATAGCTGAGCTATCTTGTCCCAATGTATCACTTAGTGTTGACTCAAATGTCCTTCCAAAACCTCACAGTGTAGATAGATCACCCAACTGCTCTCACCTTAAGGAATTATTTTCCATGGAGTCGCATACTGTCATCCCAAATGTAGGATCAGCATTCGAGAGTGCTGACAGATCACCAGGTCCCGCTAATCTTGACGAATTTTCTATTGATACATCACAGACGTTAACCCCAAAATGTCATAGCTCCTATAAATCCCTGGATCCGATTTATAATTCTGAGGAATCTCCTCCTATCAAAGCTTATACCGTCTGTCCAATTAGTCCTCTGGGACTTCAGAGAGTGGATAGATCACCAGATCATGAAGTATCTGTTCACCCAATGTCACAATCAGTTACTCAGAATGCTGATCTACAACATCACAATGTGGATAGCCCACTCAGACCTTCTAACCCAAAAGAATCTAGATCCACGGAATCACCTTCTGTTACAACAGATATTCTTCAAGAACTATGCAATGCTCACCGATGTCTTGATTCCTCTGGCCTTCACGAGTCTTTTCAAACTCTTAATCTAAATATCTACTATGAACCTCATAGTGCTCATAATTTAACAGATCCCTGTGATCCTGAGGAACTTCCACCCGATGGGTCTCTTGCTATTACCCCAACTAACCATCCAGAAATGTGCAGCTTGGATAGATCACCCAAATCCTCTGAACAATCTTCTTTGGATAAGTCATATTATGTTCTCCCAAACATCCATTTAGAACCTCACAAGGCTGATCGATCCACAGACACCTCAAGTCTTCAGGAAACCTCTTTCGAGCAGACATATAACGTTACCCCAAATAATGACTTGGCACTTCATCAAACACTGGACGCCTCTAGTTCTGAGAAGCATTCTCAAAATAAGTCACATGCCTTTAACCTAAATCCCTCTAAGCCGAAGCGGTCTCTTCCTAAACGATCAGGCTGTGCGACTGGAAAGGCAGATCAAAATGGTCTCACAGAATTTTCCTGTAAAGTATGTGGCAGATGTTTTAGACGCCAGTCAATATATCTTAAACATTGGGGAATGTACTGTGGGAAAATTTTTAAAGAAAAGTCTCGCCTGAAGCAACCTCGTAAGAAAAAATCTGAAAAAAAGTCATCCCCACCTGCTAAACGGAGGGAATTGTTTAAAAAGAAAGCAGTTGTTCTCAAAGAACCAAATACTCAGCAGTCTAAGGGGCCTTATCCATGTCCTGAATGTGGGAAATTCTACTCTCAGAAGTCAAATCTCCTCCAGCATCGGAGAATACATACGGGTGTGAAGCCCTTTTCCTGTCTACATTGCGGGAAATGTTTCACCAAGAAAATAAGTCTTGTGACTCACATCAGAATTCATTCCGGAGAAAAGCCATTCACGTGCAAACAGTGCGGGAAATGTTTTGGCCAGCAGGCTCACCTCGATCGACACCGCAAAATGCACACTGGGGAGAAGCCGTATCCATGTCCTGAATGTGATAAATCTTTCCTTCAGAAATGTGATCTGGTTAAACACCGGAGGATTCACACGGGACTGAGACCTTATCTGTGTTCTGAGTGTGGGAAGTCATTCACAGAGACATCGGGTCTTAAAAGACATCGAAGACTTCATAGGTGAGATTTATCGATTACTGTGATCTCCACCAAGAGACCAAATTTGATCCATTACAACATTCACACGAGTGAAGCAGGAAGCCTAATCATTGAGGAAGAATATATCTATGCCCTGAATGTGATTAATCTTTCCTTCAGAAATGCAATTTGGTTAAACACCAGAGGATTCACTCGGGACAGAGACCTTAACTGGTTTCTGAGTGTGGAAAGTCATTTATGGAGACGTTAAGCCTTAAAAGATATTAAAGACTTTAACGGTGAGAGATATCGACCACCATGATCTCCAAGAGACCAAATTTGATCCATCGCAACATTCACACAAGAGAAGCAGGGAGCTTAGTCATTGAAGAAAATCATATTCATGTCCTGAATGCCATAAATCCTTCCTTCAGAAATGTGACCTGGTTAAACACCAAAGGATTTGCACGGGACAGAGACCTTATCTGTGTTCTGAGTGTGGGAAGTTGTTCACGGAGACATCAGGCCTTAAAATACATTGAAGACTTCACCGGCGAGAGATATCGACTACTGTGATCTCCTCCAAGAGACCGAATTTGATCCATCACAACATTCGCATGAGAGAAGTTGAAAGCCTAGTCGTTGAAGACCATATTCATGTCCTGAATGTGATAAATCCTTTCTTCAGAAATATGATCTGGTTAAACACTGGAGGATTCACATGGGACAGAGACCTTGCCTGTGTTCTGAGTGCGGGGAGTCGTTCACAGAGACGTCAGAAGACTTCAACGGTGAGGGATATTGACTACTGTGATCAAGATACCATATCTGATCCATCACAACATTCATATGAGAAAAGCAGGAAGCCTAATCATTGAAGACCATTCAGTGTCCAATGCGGAGGACATTTAGAGATGATATTAGACTTTAGTAGGCATTAAAGGATAAAGATAAGGTGAAGTAATTTCCAAATTCACCAATGGATGTTCCAAACCAAAACTCCAGGGTGGGTGGGAACAGTGGCAAGAACTACAAGAAGATCTCAGCACTTCCCAAACCTCTAGGAGGTTTATGAAGCCAACAGGTGCCTGAGCCAACTATATATGGAATATCACTTTTAATGGATGTATATGACATTTTTAACTCAATTTTACTCTGAGAATGTTTTTATTGTTTTTAAATTGGTGGAGTTGGTTTTAATTAAATAAGACAACAGCTCCAATACCCATTTTGCCTCTGATAGACAATGCTGTGACAATGCTTCAGAACTTACATGCAAAAGCCACCATATGTAGCTGCAGTAATTCCTGAGTGGCTGTGCTATTGCTTAACAACTTCAATAACGGGCACTTTCACACCCTTCCTGCCCAGGCCAATTTTGATCTTTCAGCACTGTCACACTTTGAATGACAATTGCACGGTCCTGCAACTCTGTACCCAAATTTATGTTTTTGTCATTTTTATGAGACAGAGCTTTCTTTTAATCACCACTGGGGTTTTTATTTTTTGCTAAACAAAAGAAGGAAAAAAAAGTTTTTCTTAGTTTCTGTTATAAATCTTTGCAAATAAGTTATTTTTCTTTTTAGCTGATGGGCACTGATGAGGTGGCACTGATCATCAGGGTACTGATGATTAGTGCCCTGATTATCAGTGTAAAGAAAGTACTATGCCCTGTTTGCCTTGCCAGTTATTGGCTCTCCTTTCCTCACGCTGAGACAGCATGTGAGGAAAGGACTGCTGATAACAAGCAAGTTGGTTTACATGTGACCAACTGTGATTAAACACAGCTGATCACATGGTAAAGGGCCACTTTGATTGGCCCTTTACCATGATCTGTTATTGGCTGTGTCCAAAAGACACAGTGGAAACAGAGCGCTCCCCAGGGGGCACTGTTCTGGGAGGATGCCTATGGATGCCCTCCCAGAACTGGAGAGCAGCGCTGTAGCTGTTTTTCGGCTATAGGACGATAGGGAAGTGGTTAATGCTGCAAGTTACCTCCACATATGTCCTTTGCACTAGGTTTCACAATTAATTGTGACACAGGCAACATCCTTAAAGCCCGTAGGTTCTGTAAAGGGCTCTAGAATACCATGATAGACTTTTTTGTAAATTGCTTTATTATTGATAATAGATAAAATGCAATAATATATATATTTATAAACTGAATAAGAATCTGACTATATTTTTCTATTAAATTGTTGATTATATTCTTCTCTTAAAGTGTCTAATAAAACCAGAGTTTCCTATAAACAATTGTTTCATTGGTAATTTATGTAGCGCTACTTCCGCAGGAGCTGCTTGGTTGATTGGGTTCTTTGCCTTGACTTTGTGAATAACCTCATTTCTACTGACACACTTATGTAGCACCCTCTAAGTAGGTAGGTGCAGGGTGTCAAACTGGCGGCCCTCCAGCTGTTGCGAAACTACAAGTCCCATCATGCCTCTGCCTGTGGGAGTCATGCTTGTAATTGTCAGCCTTGCAATGCCTCATGGGACTTGTAGTTCCGCAACAGCTGGAGGGCCGCCAGTTTGACACCTGTGTGCTAGAGGTTCGATTTTTTTCTGTGAAAGTAGGAAAATGTAGGCAGGCATAGCTGGTAGCTAGGCATGTTTGTTTTCATACTGGGCTGGGAGTGGCTCAGTGTAGAGCTGGTGTCTCCCTGAGACCTCCCTCTTCTTTCCAGGGCTTTCTGGAAGGATCTGTAAGGAGAGGAGAGGTGGAGCTGTCTGGGGTATTTTGGGGAGCCCTGACTAATCCCCAACCTGGATTGGCAGGGGACAGGCCTCAGGGTCAGCTCAGCTGGGGAGGAATTTGGTGGAAGAGATGGAGATTGAGTATTGAGGCTTTCGGGGCCTTGGAGGGAGCCCCTAGTCTGGGAGGGGGGGTAACCTTGGGGCCAGGCTCGGGTGCGGACAGGGCCATCCAAGAAAACGTGGAGGTGTCCTGGTCCAGAGGAGCAAAGGAGGACAGTGGGAGAGAGTACTGTCGAACAAGTCTCCAGGGAGAGGAACCATCGGTTGCAACCAGGAGGGCTGGTGAGTAAAGGCACAGTTGAGAGGACTGGGGAGGCACGCCTGAGAGGACTGGGAGAGTGTAGTTGGATTTGAGTGAAGAACCAAAGCAGAGGACTGTGATGTCATGGGCAGTGGAGTTGGGCAGCTGCAGCCAGGAGGGCTGGCAGGGCCTGAAGAGGGCTGACTGGGATCAGTAGCTGCATGTGGGACAGCTAGCATCTGAACATTCTCTACACTATAGGGGCCTGTGGTCCCTGCCTGCAAAGGGAAATTCACTGAGGCCTGGTTGGGCCAGTGTCAGGCCTAACCAATTTTGTGCTAGCTGATCCTGGGAGCTCAAGCAAGAGAAGTGCTGGAGGAGCTGAGGAGTGATAGTCTGCAGCAAGAGTAGTGCTGGAAGAGTTGAGGAGTAACAGTTTGAAGCAAGAGTTGTGCTGGAGTGTATATAGTTGTCCCAAGCAAGTTCTACCAACTCTACTGGGTATCCCATATTTCCCTTACCCCATCCAAGTTTAATTCCCTTAATAAAAACATAAAAAAAGTACATGGACTGTTTTATGTCTCTTGGTGTCTGAGAAGTGAATGCCAAGCTGTGCAGGGTGACGGGTGAACCACAACATTCAGCAGCCCCAGGGTACACTTAGTTGAATGAAAACTGCTGCAAACACTTGAAGTATAGATACCTTTACCTCGACTGTGAATCCTGTGTACCAGGAAATAGACATGTAGCACTACCCCTGCAAGGGCTGCTGGTAATTGGCTCTCCTATTGCTGCATAGCCAGGCAACACGCATTTTCCACTTGCATTTGGACACAAGAAATCCGACTCTGGGCTTGTTTTTTTGTTTTTTTTAGGGATATCAACTTGGGTGGGGTAGAAGGGTTAAGGGATGCCCAAGTTGACTGAAAATAATGAATGGGGACAACTTCCTTCCTCTGTACAATGTAACGATCCTGGACTGCTCTCCTTCCTAGACAACCTCAGTCCTTTGAGGATCAGTGGCAAAAGAACCTTGAGGACTAGGAGCTCTTCGTCCCCTTTAGAAACATAGCACAACATGTAAACTGCATGCAGGAGTATCTCCATCTCCACTGCCTGCAGGCACTACCAGCTCTCCAGGCTGCTCCAAGGATCTCAGGACAAGGGATAAAAGGGTACAGCGATGTCCTGAAAGTTTTCTACATGTGGCAGTCTCTCCCCTTTTTAATCCCTGGGTGTGCTTATGTACTCACTCTGTCCTCTTTGCTCCTTAGGCAAGATTCCTTACATAGAAGCAATAATTGCAGTGTGGATAAAAATACTCCAACTGCACTCTAGGAGAATGGCTAGGATATAGTGCAATGTCCCCTGAGAGGTACCTCTTAATATAAGTAATAGGCAAAGGTCTCTGTGCAGCAGCTATAGGAAAATCAGTCCTTGGTCCTATCTCTTCAGCTGGCCAGCGTTGGGGCCCAGATTTTTTCCCCGGTGGTGCGCGAGTACAGTCCCAGTCAAACCTGCAGGCAGCAAGTAAGTTCTCCCTCCGCTCTGCACCCAGGTAACCCCAGCTGTCAGCACACCAGGATTCAGCACTCCGGATCCTGCACAGCGCTGCAGAGCGCTATAGAGAACAGCTGAAGCCAGTGTTTCACATACTCCCTATTCTTAGCCAAGCCAGTGTAGGCTGTTAAATTTAGTTTATTTCCTCTGTTATCAATGGAGCAAGGGTTGATTGTTTAGGTCTGCTCAGTGTCTCACAGGCTGCTGTTCTGGTGACTTCCCCCTGTATTCTAGAGCAGGGGTATTACATTAAAATTCATGGAGGTTCCCCGCCGCACTGCCCCCTTTACATCTCCCCACCACAGCACTTGCCCCTCCCTTTACATCACCCCCCCACACAATGGACCCACGTCTCGCCTCCCTCTTGAATGAACGACGGACGTCCAAACTGACCCTGACATGAGCGCGTGGTGGCCCCTTTTTTAGACCCGGGGTTGCGACCGGTCGACTTCTCTATCCTGGTTCCT
>BLSH010237663.1:30218-45317 GCA_018402905.1 Glandirana rugosa | reverse complement strand
AGCTGCCCTACGGTGTTCATGTCTCCCCCACTGGAGCGTGCCTGGTGGCAACCAATGATCCATGCGAGTATATGACCCTGTGCACTTGCAGGGTTCTAATGAGGAAAGTGGCAGGGTCTGGATCCCCTTAGATGTAGTTTCCCTTTGGGAGTATCTCACCAAAAATGACATTTTTGTTGCAGGGGATGCCCAAAATCTGACTTGTATGTTAGTGCAGACTTCTGGGAAAATCAGTCAGTCAAATCACACAAGCAGGAAATTACATTTTTGGGTGGCGTTCTGTATACTAGCTGTGTACAAAACGCCTGCAGGTGGCCATATTGCATTGAGTTTTACAGAAAATTGCAGCAGCTTCAGATTGAAAAGTAATTTTGAATAACATTTAATCACAATATGACTCGTGTAGCAATGGTACTGTATATGCAATAATATTTTTTTTTATTATTTACTATTCCCCCCCCCCCCACAAGTGGAGATACCATTTAACCACTTCACCCCCGGAAGGATTTCACACTTTAGGACCAGAGCACTTTTTGCAATTCGGCGCTGCGTTTCTTTAACAGACAATTGCGCGGTCATGCGATGTTGTACCCAAACAAAATTTGCATCCTTTTTTTCTCACAAATAGAGCTTTCTTTTGGTGATATTTGATCCCCTCTGGGTCATTTCTGGTCGCTTTTATAAATAAAAACAGCGACAATTTTGCAAAAAATACAGTTTTTCTTACTTTTTTTCTAAAATACAAATCCAAAAAAATAAAAAAACTTTTTTTTTTCATTAGTTTTGGCCGATTTATATTCTTCCTCATATGTTTGGTTAAAAAAAATCGCAATCTGCGTTTAATGATTGGTTTGCTCAAAAGTTGCCACGTTTGCGGATGATGAGAAATCATTTCTGGGGTTTTTATTTTTTCTTTATATTGTACTAGTAATGGCGGCAATCTGCGATTTTTAGCGGTACTGCGATATTGCAGCGGAAATGTTGGACCATTTTGATATTTTTTTGGGACCATTGGCATTCATACAGCAATCAGTACTATAAAAATGCACTGATTACTGTGTAAATGCCATTGGCAGTGAAGTGGTTAACCTGGAGGGGGCGCTCTAAGGGTTAACTGTGTTCCCTAGGTGTGTTCTAACTGTATGGGGGCTGGGCTGGCAGGGGGAGGGGAGTGATCACGGCTTCCATATACAGGAAGCCTGTGATCACAGCCCTTCCCCCTCTATGAGAATGGAGATCCATGTTTCCATACACGGACCTCCGTTCTCACTGCGGGGGGGCCATCACGGGTAGCCGGCGGTGATCGAGTCCGCCCTACCCGCTCCCTGGCCACCGGGAACACAGTGAGCGCGCCTCCGGCAGCACGCGCACGCTCACAATGCTAGTTATCACAGGACGGCGGTTTGCGATAACGAGTCACTCTGCTGCCGTCAGGCTGCGGCGGGCGGTCGGCAAGTAGTTAAGGAGACCATTACCTATTTGTGGATTAGAAAGGGTTTGGGAAAAAGCTCTAAACCGTGATCATGCTTTAACCCTGCCCCTCTTTTGTGGGCGATACCTACTGTCAATATGATTTTTTTCTACCACTGTTTTTCAGAATGTTACCGAGAAGCAAAATATATGGAGAGGGATATAGATGGCATGAAACTGTAAGGTAAGATCTGCAGTCATGGAGGGTTGCCCCAACTGTTGTCCGACCAGCCTGGAAAGGAACTTCTCACCTGCAGGAAAAGTGTAGTGTCATTGGAACTTAGAGTCAGCCTATCTACTCTATGCTTTAGTCCTCCCTAGCAGTGTAGAATAATCTCTTCTGGTTCAGAATTTAGCATCATGGATAGGACATGTGGCTGAGACTTTCTCTTTCTCTCCCTCTTCAGGGGTTTCAAAGCCAATAACCAGGGGCAGGAAGTGCATACATAATATAATTACAGCCATTTACAAATTCAGACAGTAGAGGGCAGTAGACACAAGCGAAAAAAAAAAAAACGTCTATTTGAGATTTCAGAGGATGGGTGGGGTCGCCGGGAGGAAAACTGAAAGCTAACCTGTGATCTCCTCAGTGAGGACAAATTAAAGCAGAACTAAACCCATCAGTTTAACAGCTTCAAAAAACAGTTACATTCCTGGCACGTGTCAGGAATGTAACTGTCAACCAAACTGTCAAACTATTATCCAACGGCTGTTGTCACAACTGATCACATGTTCAGCATCATGGCAGTTGAAGATTAAACAGAGGCTAAGAGGGCAACTTCCTTGGCTGAAAACAAGGAGGGGCCGGTCCAGTAGGGCACTGAAGAGCCCTGCGCACCGAACCCACCCAATTGTGACAATAGCAAATTAGTATTTGCTATTGTCTTCTGGCCTCTCCTCCTGGCCAATCAGAACCGGAGGCAGATCGGGTTGGCCAGGAGGAGAAGCCAAGGAAGCTGTGGAGGGGCCAAGTGCCGTTACCATAGAGCAGCCTTTCTCAACCTTTTCAACACAGAGGAACCCTTGAAATAATTCTCCGGTCTCGGGGAACCCCTGCTAAAAATTTAAAATCTACCACTCATGATGCATTAGTGTGATGGTCAATGGGAAGAATGCTCCTCACACTTGTGGTCATTGGGAAGAATTCCCCCCTTACAGATAGCTAAAAAGATCAATGATGTCATTGGGAATTTATCTGAGAGGTAGAAGTTGACCATTGCTTAAGGAACCCCTAGCAACCTCTGGAGGAACCCTAGAGTTCCACGGAACCCTGGTTGAGAAACCCTGCCATTGAGGGACAGAGTGTGGGGGACCATCACCGGGGGTCATTGATTTGCATGTCATTATGATCTTCTCCCAGGACATCTCCAACTCTACCGCCATGTCCAGAAGAAGCTGAGTGAGGGCGGACCTGGGAGGGGGTTGTTTGCCGTCCCCCCAAAAAAAAATGTTAGCACCAGCTGCCACTGCTGAAAACAATAGGTGGATTTACTTCCACTTTAACCCCCAACAGCATATATTTACCCGTCGTTTCACTCTCTCGTTGCTCCGTTTAGCACCGGTAGCTTATCCAGCACTTTGGGTACATGTGACTCCCTGTGAAATTGCTGGGCCAATCAGCGTAGTCACAGGTGGCGTCCGTAACCCTGTGTAAAGCTACAAGACCGCCGACCTGTATCTTTGCTTCACCCCCAGCAGCTAAATGAAGCAAAGCAGCCATAAGTGGTTCCTTGACCCTGCATGGGCAAATAATACCTCCCGACTGTCCCGGATTCCATGGGACCACCCTGGGATTTCAACAAAATCCTGACATCCAGGCTATGTCTTCGTCTGGCTCACTAATTCACCTAACAGCACTTTGGAAGATTATCCCTCCAAGCCACCATCCTACTCGCTCCTAGCCATCTGCACTGAGGTATCTATAGCCACTTATGGACCAATGACGTAGCCATAAATCGATGGAATTCGGGGGTTATACCGGGATGATGCCTGCAGCTACCGTTTTTTAGAGCTGGTGGTCAGCCCTCTTGTAATAGCACTCAGAGCAGCTCGGCCTTCTGCGGTCTGCTTGGGCTCTCCCGTCCCACCGGGAGACCTGAGCGACCAGCTGGCACATTCATTTGATTGGCTGTTCGTGATAATAACCCAAAAGCGATGACATGATATTATGTCCAGTTTATTCGGAAACAATTGGCGCCATTTTATAAAATTCAAAAGTATTCAAAAACACCAACCTTGGTACTTTGCATGCTTTTAAGGGCAGGGGAGGGATTTGGAGTCTTATAAACCCCTGATCTCTCCATAAAGGGTACCCGTCACTGTCTATTACTGTCACAAGGATGTTTACTAAGACATGGAAGAGCGCGTTTGGGGTGGAGGAACTTGACTGGCCTGCACAGAGTCCTGACCTCAACCCAATAGAACACCTTTGGGATGAATTAGAGTGGAGACTGTGAGCCAGGCCTTCTCGTTCAACATCAGTGCCTGACCTCCTCTGGAAGAATGGTCAAACATTCCCATAGACACTCCTAAACCTTATGGACAGCCTTCCCAGAAGAGTTGAAGCTGTTATAGCTGCAAAGGGTGGGCCAACTCAATATTGAACCCTACGGACTAAGACTGGGATGCCATTAAAGTTCATGTGCGTGTAAAGGCAGGTGTCCTAATACTTTTGGTAATATATTGTATGTTGCAAAATACAGATTGGCTTTAAAGGGTTAGCTCTTCTTTACCAAAAAAATAAAAAACCTGCAGATAAGGGGCGCCCGTAGATAAAAACAAACTGTCAGGCTTTGACCAAAGTTGAAAAATGCTCTTGCTATAGGTGTAGGCCATTTACATGCCTCATGAAGCCTGACTGAAAAACTCCCAGGATGTTGCTAAGGATGTTGCTAAGAGACACCTAGCTGTTAATGTTCTCATCCACAAACACAGGAGGGAGCTCTTTCTCTGATTCAAACCTCCTCACATGCCCTTTCTCTCCTCTGATGCAGCAGATCAGTGCTTGGCGTATGAAAGCTCGCCCCTATGATGATGAAAGTGAGTAATAAGAGCTGGGAGTGTCTTAGCGACATCCTTAGCAACCTCCTGTCCTTTTTTTCTTTACTGTTACCAAACTTTTTTTTTAAACACTTGCCAACTGCAATACGAGTCCCCCCGCCGCTCACCGGTGTCTCTAGTGCGGCCGGCTGCTCCCATAGGGGATCAAAGAGTTAACACTCTTTGATCACCTCTATGGCCTTGGAGGACCGGAGCAACGTCATGACGTCACTTCCTGTCCAGGCTAGATTTTTTTTTTTTTTAAAGCAAAAGATCACATTTTTTTTTTTTTAATCTTTTGCTTAACCCCTTGCCGACCGTCAACCGCAGGTTCACGGCGACAAGATGGCTCTGCTAGGCAAACTGCCAGATCAAGCACTGTGAGCGCGCACACGCCGCCGGAGGCGCGCTCACTGTGTTCCGGGGGGGCCAGGGAGCGGGTGCGGCGGACTCGATCACCGCCGGCTACCCGCGATGCCCCCCCCAGAGTGAAAGAACGGAGGTCCGTGTATGTAAACACGCATCTCCATTCTGTGAGGGGGGAAGGACTGTGATCACAGCCTTCCTCTATATGGAAGCTGTGATCACTCCCCTCCCCCTGCCAGGGCAGCCCACATACAGTTAGAACACTCCCAGGGAACACAGTTAACCCATAGAGCGCCCCCTGCAGGTTAACCCCTTCACTGCCAATGGCATTTACACACTAATCAGTGCATTTTTATAGCACTGATCGCTGTATAAATGCCAATGGTCCCAAAAAAAGTGTCAAAATGCTCCGACATGTCCGCTGCAATATCGCAGTACCGCTAAAAATCGCAGATCGCCGCCATTACTAGTAAAAATTTTTAAAAAAATAAAAACCCCAGAAATTAATTCTCATCAACTGTAAACGCGGCAACTATTGCGCAAACCAATCAATAAACGCCGATTGCGATTTTTTTGATCACAGATAAAAGGAAGAATATAAATCGGCCAAAACCGTTGAAAAAAAAGTTTTTTTATATTTTTTTTTTGGATTTGTATTGTAGCAAAAAGTAAGAAATTTGGGTTTTTTTGCAAAATTGTCGCTCTTCTTTTGTTTATAGCGGCGATCAGAAATGACGCAGCGGTGATCAAATACCACCAAAAGAAAGCTCTATTTATGGGAAAAAAAGGACGCAAATTTTGTTTGGGTACAACGTCGCAGCGACCGCGCAATTGTCAGTTAAAGTGATGCAGTGCCGAATCGCAAAAAGTGCTCTGGTCCTAAAGTGTGAAATCCTTCCGGGGCTGAAGTGGTTAAAGGTAAAAGAGATTTGGGGTCTTTTTGACCCCAGATCTCTCCATAAAGAGAACCTGTCATCCTTATTTCTATTACAAGGGATGTTTATATTCCTTGTAATAGGAATAAAAGTGATAAAAAAAAACATTAAAGGGACAGTGTAAATATAAAAAGTAAAATAAATAATAATGATTTAAAAAAAAATGAAAGTGTTCCCATCCCGCTGAGCTCACGCGCAGAAGTGATCGCATACGTAAGCCGCGCACGCATATGTAAATGGTATTCGAACCACATGTGAGGTATCGCCTCGATCGTTAGAGCGAGAGCAATAATTCTAGCACCTCCTCTGTAACTCTAAACTGGTAACCTGCAAAGGCATTTAAAATGTCGCCTATGGAGATTTTTAAGTACTGTAGTTTGTCGCCATTCCACAAGCGTGCGCAATTTTAAAGTGTGACATGTTGGGTATCTATTTAATCGGTGTAACATCATCTTTCCACATTATACAAAAAATGAGTGTAACTTTGTTTTTTGTTTTTTTAACTCTTTAACCATTTCCTTACTGGGCACTTAAACCCCCCTCCTGCCCAGACCAATTTTAGGCTTTCAGCGCTGTCGAATTTTGAATGAGAATTGCGCGGTCGTGCGACGTTGTGCCCAAACTAAATTTTTATCATTTTTTCCCACAAATAGAGCTTTCTTTTGGTGGTATTTGATCCCCTCTGCGGTTTTTATTTATTGCGCTATAAACAAACAAAGAGCGATGATTTTGAAAAAAGAACAATATTTTTTACTTTTTTGCTATAATAAATATCAAAGAAAAAATATAAAAAAGAAAATTATTCATCAGTTTTGGCCGATATATATTCTGCTATATATTTTTGGTAAAAAAAATCTCAATCTGCGTATTTTGATTGGTTTGCGCAAAAGCAATTGCGTCTACAAACTATGGGAATAGAGTTATGGCGTTTTTACTATTTTTTTTTTTTTACTAGTAATGGCGGCGATCTGCGATTTTTATTGGGACTGCGATATTGCAGCGGACATGTCGGACGTTTTTGACACATTTTTGGGACCAATGACATTTATACAGCGATCAGAAATTTAAATGTCCACTGATTACTGTATAAATGTCATTGGCAGTGAAGGGGTTAACTTGCAGGGGGCAGTGAAGGGGTTAACAGTGTTCCCTGGGTGTGTTCTAACTGTGGGGGGGATGGGCTGGTCGGGACATAACAGATCTAACTGATCCCAGTGACAGGGATCAGTAGATCTGTCATGTCCCATTCACAGAACGGAGAACCGCCGTGTTTACATTGGTGGTTCCCCGTTCTGAGGCTGCTACAAGTGATCGGGGGGTCTCGGGCAGACATTGAGTCTGCCCGACCCGCAGGCATGCCCACGCAGCGTGCGGCGGCAGCGAGAGCGTGCCGCCGCAGGCTGCGAGTGCACGCGGGGAGCGCTCACGAGGCAGGATGTCCATGGATGTCCTCCCGGATTTTCAGAGCCGCGCTGTAGCCATCTTTCGGCTATAGCGCGGTTCTGTACTGGTTAACCACTTGCCGACCGCGCGCAGTATATTTACTGTGGCAGTGCGGCGCGGTCTTGCGAATCGCCGTAAATAGGCAGCGATTCACGGACAAGCAGCTAGGGGGCGAGTGCCCGCCGCACTCTGGAGGAGTGTGCCGTGGCTCGGGCGGACCTAATGTCCACCGGCGAGCCGCGATGAGCTACCAGAGGGAAAGAACGGCTGTCAGTGGGCATGTAAGAGATTTACTGATCCCTGTCACTGTGATCAGTTAGATCTCTGGTGCCCCTGGCCGCCCAGCCCCCATACAGTTAGAACACCCAGGGAACACAGGTAACCCCTAGATCTCCCCCTGCAGGGTAACCCCTTTACTGCCAATGATATTTATACAGTAATCAGTGGACATTTCAATTTCTGATCGCTGTATAAATGTCATTGGTCCCAAAAAAGTGTCAAAAATGTCCGACATGTCCGCTGCAATATCAAAGTCCAGATAAAAATCGCAGATCGCTGCCATTACTAAAAAAAAAAAATTAATGTAAAAACGCCAGAAATGAATTCTCATCATTCGTAAACGCAGCAACTTTTGCACAAACCAATCAATAAACGGCAATTGCGATTGCAATTTTTTTTACCACAACTATGAGGAAGAATATAAATCGGCCAAAACTGATGAATAAATTTGTTTTTTTTATATTTTTTTTGGATTTGTATTTTAGCAAAAAGTAAGAAATTTGTTTTTTTTTTTTTTGCAAAATTGTCGC
This sequence comes from Glandirana rugosa, assembly GCA_018402905.1. Classification (NCBI taxonomy): domain Eukaryota; kingdom Metazoa; phylum Chordata; class Amphibia; order Anura; family Ranidae; genus Glandirana; species Glandirana rugosa. The sequence continues at coordinate 37,255 of BLSH010237663.1, read as the reverse complement.
TCTTCTTTTGTTTATAGCGGCGATCAGAAATGACGCAGAGGTGATCAAATACCACCAAAAGAAAGCTCTATTTGTGGGAAAAAAAGACGCAAATTTCGTTTGGGTACAACGCCGCACGACCGCGCAATTGTCAGTTAAAGCCACGCAGAGCTCTGGTCCTAAACTGGGAAAGCCTTCCGGGGCTGAAGCGGTTAAAGTGTATTTTTGACAAAAAAATTGCATTTGCAAAACCGCTGCACAAATATTGTGTGACATAAAAAAATTCAACAACCATTTTATTTCCTAGGGTCTCTGCTGAAAAAAAAATATATAATTTTTGGGGTTATAAGTAATTTTCTAGCAAAAAAAATACTGATGTAAACAAAAAGTGCCAGAAAAAGGCTGGTGGTTAAATTTGGGTGCAGCCAAGTCTCCACTTTGAGTTTGCTTAGGTGCTACAGGAGAGCTACAACAAAATGGCCGCCTTATGTACATTCCCAAAGAAATGTCTCCCTCTGCTGTACCGAATCTGACAGAACACCGCTACACATACCGCCTTAATAGCTATGGACGTCCGCCGCTGTGGGCTCCGAGAAAATGGCCGCCGGGGTGGGAAAAACCTCGCGCGTGCCTCCATGGCTACGGCCGCTGGCCCGGCCATGTTGGGTGTGGGCAGTGCGGCGTGGAAATTCCGGAGAGGAAGTGGGCAAGCCATAGAGAGGAAGTGGGCTGCAAATCCTTTGTATTCAGCATAGAGGGGTGCTGAGAGGAAGGTGAGTGTGCTCTCTGGGAGGACCCCAATATTCTGCTGTATTATATGGAGGGTGGAGGAGGGGAAGACCTTTATCAGTCCTGGGATCGTTCTGTTCATGTCCAGAGCTGGATTATCAAGCTATGTCATCAAAGAGGACCAGTCACCATGGCACCAATGCAGAGATGTGTTATGATCATGGCTGTGCAGGATTACCCATAAAAGATTGATATGTGCTCCATATTTACTTACCGACTTTTCGGGGGTGTTCAGAGGTCATCTGAAGCTAAACGGTCGACGCCCGGCGACCGGGCAGATTTCGCATGCAGCCTTCCAGCTCTTTAGTGCGTCCAGCCATAGGAAATAACAGAGCCCCTTAGTCAAGAAGGAGGTAGAAGGCTAAGTGGCCCTCTTAGTTGTCCTTGGGCTTAGGAGCTCCAAAGGCTGCTGGCAGGACGGTGGCAGAATGCAGTCCCACCCCTGGCAGTTCTTGCCCCTTTAAATGGCTGATCAGTGGTGGTTTCCCGCTGGGGAACCCAAGTGGGTTAGCGGGGTGAGAACAGAGGTGTTTGTGGATGGAAGTAGATAATGGAAGAACATCGTAGACCATCCAGGACGAGGGTTCTGGATGGTTCACTATTCCAGTTCTACTATGGCAGTTCTAGCCCCTTTTAAATGGCTGATCAGTGGTGGTTTCCAGCTGGGGAACCCAAATGGGTTAGCAGGGTGAGAACAGAGGTGTTTGTGGATGGAAGTAGATAATGGAAGAACATCGTAGACCATCCAGGACGAGGGTTCTGGATGGTTCACTATACCAGTTCTACTATGGCAGTTCTAGCCCCTTTAAATGGCTGATCAATGGTTGTGTTCAGCTGGGGAACTCACATGGTTGAGCAGGGCGAGGACAACGGGAGGTGGGTGTTGTTGGATGGAAGGAGATCAGGAAGCGTGAGGATTTGCTATAGAGGAAATTAGTAGACTCTGGATGGTCTGCTATGGCAATTCTTGCCACTTTAATGGCTAATTGATGGTGGTTTTCAGCTGGCGAAGTCATATGGGTGAGCAGAGCGAAAAAGAAGGCGCTCTTGACTGGATGGAGATCAGGAGAATAGTGAGGATTTGCTATGGAGGGAAAGAGTAGGCCACCCAGGACCAGGGTTCTGTTTTGGTTCTATTATGACAGGTCTTGCCCCTTTAAATGGCTGGTCAGTGGTGGTTTCCACATGGGGAGCTCTCATGGGTGTGCAGAGCGAGGGTAAGGGAGGTAGGTGTTCTTGGCTGGAAGTAGATCAGGAGAAGGTTAAGGACCTTCTATGAAGGAAAATAGTAGATCATCCAGGACCAGGGTTCTGTTCTGGTTCTATTATGACAGGTCTTGCCCCTTTAAATGACAGGTCAGTGGTGGTTTCCACATGGGGAGCTCTCATAGGTGTGCAGAGCAAGGGTAAGGGAGGTAGGTGTTCTTGGCTGGAAGTAGATCAGGAAAAGGTTAAGGACCTTCTATGAAGGAAAATAGTAGATCATCCAGGACCAGGGTTCTGGATGGTCTGCTGGTCCAGTTCTACTATGGTAGTTTTTGCCCCTTTAAATGGTTGACCAATGGTGGTTTTCAGCCGGGGAACTCACATGGGTAAACAGAGCAAGGAAGAAAGTAGATGGGTGCTCCTGGCTGGAAGGAGATCAGGAGAAACCTGAGGATCTGCTATAGAGGAAAATAGTAGACCATCCAGGACCAGGGTTCTAGATGTTCTACTATGTCAGTTCTTGCCCCTTTTAAATGGCTAACCAATGGTGGTTTTCAGCTGGGGAAACCATATTGGCGAGCAGAGCGAGGATAAGGTAGGTGGGTGTTCCTGGCTGGAAGGAGCTATCAGGAGAAGTGTTAGGATCTGAGATGAAAGAAAATAGTAGACCATCCAGGACCAGGATTTTGAATGGTCCACTCTCCCACATCTACTATGGCAGTTCTTGACCCTTTAAATGGCTAATCAATGGTGGATTTCAGCTGGATAACCCAAATGGGTGAACAGAGCAAGGAAGAAAGTAAATGTGTGTTCCTGACTTGAAGGAGATTAGGAGAAACCTGAGGGTTTGCTATGGAGGGAAAGAGTAGACCATCCAGATCTAGAACTATTCCAGTTCTATTATGATATTTCTTGCCCCATTAAATGGCAGATCTATGGTGGTTTCCAGGTGGTGAACACACATAGGTGAGCAGAGCGAGGAAAAATGTAGACCATCCAGGACCAGGGTTCTGGGTGGTCTGCTATTCCAGTTCTACTATGACATTTCTTGCCCCTTTTAAATGGCTGATCTATGGTGGTTTGCAGCCGGTGAACACACATGGGTGAGCAGAGTGAGGAAGAAGGTGCTCCTGACTGGAAGAGGAGATCAGGAGAAATGTGAGGATCTGCTATGGAGGGAAAGAGTAGATCATCAAGGACCAGAGTTCTGGATGGTATACTAGTCCATTTCCACTATGGCAGTTCCTGCCTCTTTAAATGGCTAACCAATGGTGGTTTTTCAGCTGGAGAACCCATATGGCTGAGCAGAGCAAGGACAAGGTATGTGGGTGTTCCTGGCTGGAAGGAGATCAGGAGAAGTGTGAGGATCTGAGATGGAGGAAAATAGTAGACCATCTTGGGACCAGGGATCTGGATGGTCTGCTATTCCAGTTCTACTATGGCAATTCTTGACCCTTTAAATGGATAACCAATTGTGTTTTATTTGGAAAACCAACATGGATGAGCAGAGCGAGAAAGAAAGTAGATGGATGATCCTTGCTGGAAAGCGATCAGGAGAAGAGTGAGGATCTGCTATGTAGGAAAATAGTAGACCATCCAGGACAAGGGTTCTAGATGACCCACTATTCCAATTCTACTATGGCAGTTTTTGCCCATTTTTAAATGGCTGATTATTATTATGCAGGACTTCTATGGCACCAGCAGTTTGCGCAGCACTTTACAACATGATAGCACAGTTACAATACAATTCAATACAGGATCGGTGGTGGTTTCCAGCTGGTGAAGCCAGATGGGTGAGTAGATCAGTGAAGAAGGTTGGTGGGAGTTTTTGGCTGGAAGGAGATCAGGTGGGCAGTTCTTGGCTGGAAGGAGATCAGGTGGGCAGTTTTTGGCTGGAAGGAGATCAGGTGGGCAGTTCTTGGCTGGAAGGAGATCAGGTGGGCAGTTCTTGGCTGGAAGGAGATCAGGTGGGCAGTTCTTGGCTGGAAGGAGATTAGGTGGGCAGTTTTGGGCTGGAAGGAGTTTAGGTGGGCAGGTTTTGGCTGGAAGGAGATCAGGTGGGCAGTTTTTGGCTAAAAGGAGACCAAGAGAAGGGCAGGTACCCTTCTGCAACCAAACCAAACCTAGTCAGACTATCTGAGGGTGACAAAAATAGCCGGGCCAGGGCTCCAGGAGGAATGCTTCAGAAATAACCAGCTCTTATGATGAGGATGATTGCCCCCATAGTGGACTTCATCATCACTACTCAGATGGGACCTTGACTGGCCATCCTGACTCTGAGGAGCCACTGTGGACCTCAGTGAGCTTGATTTATTTATATCACTCACCTATTGTATACATTTATTTGCAGTTTTCTGTTTTACAATACTTCATTGTCAAGGCTGCTGTGACCTCACCATAGTCCTTTTCTTTTACCAGGTTTCGAGTCTCCTTCCTGACTATTCCACCGAGGATGGATAAGGAAAAGATTAAGATCACTGAGAGGATATTAAACCTCACCTTGGAAATTGTCTGTCTGCTGACGGGAGAGGTAAGTAGGATTCTGGGAGGTCATATGTAATCTCTATTAGTAAAACACACACCTGACTAGAGAGGAGAGGAGAATTCTGGGATGTCACATGACTTCTTATTCTCATCACTAATCAGATTGAGCTCAGGCATGTTCGGATCCTATTCTGAACCCAATTGAGCAGTCTTGCCAAGAAACTGTCACTGTGCTTGGCCCATGATAAGTGGTTGAGGCATTGCTGGCCACACAGCCACTCGCATACGAGTCGCTTGCATACGTTCAGCTGCAGGGTGGGGAATGCCTCAGTATGATTGGCACTTGGATCCGAACATGCCTGAGCTCATTCTTAATCTCTATTAAAGCGGTAGTAAACCCATGTATTTAACAGGTTAAAAACCAGTCACATTTCCGGCTTGTGCCGGAAATGTAACACTCCCATTGGTTGTGCTCTAAACCAAACTGTCAAACCATCCAATGGCTGGTGTCATAGCTGATCACATGTGCAGCATCATGGCAGTTGTAGATTAAACAGAGGCCAAGATGACAGTTTCCTTGGCTGAAAATGATAGGAGGGTTTACTACCACTTTAATACAACACAGACCTGACCGGATAGGTGAGGAGGATTCTGGGAGGTCACATGACCTCACTCTTATCTCTGTTAATAAAACAAAGACCTGACCGGAGAGGTGAGGAGGATTCTGAGAGGTCACATGACATCACTCTTATCTCTATTAATAAAACACAGACCTGACCGGAGAGGTGAGGAGGATTCTGAGAGGTCACATGACATCACTCTTCTCTCTTAAAATGATACTAAAGCTTCAGCTTTTTTTTTTTTTTTTTAATAACAAACATGTCATACATACCTCCCCTGTCTAAGGGTTTTGCACAGAGTGGCCCCAATCCTCCTCTTCTGGGGTTCCCCAGCGGCGCTCCTGGCTCCTCCCCGCATTGAGTGACCCGTCAGGGAAGTGCTTTCCCTGGGGTCACCCATGAGGACGCACTCCCGAGTCCTGCTTCTGCGTCCCTTGACTGCCCCCCCCCCCCCTCGTCAATGGATTTGATTGGCAGCAGCGGTAGCCAATGGCTGCGCTGCTATCGATCTATCCAATGAGAACCCGAGACACCGGCTGGAGCATGTGTGCTCGTCCCCGGCACGGGAATGATCGGGCTCAGGTAAGTAAACTGGGGGCTGCTGCAAAAGACAATGTTTTTCACATTAATGCATAGAATGTATTAATGTGTAAAACTGCGAGGGTTTACAAACCCTTTAATAAAACACAGAGCTGACTGGAGAGGTGAGGAGGATTCTGGGAGGGTCACATGACTATGTTGATATTTTATTACAGAGTTTTCCTCCGGTGAAGTCTGGTGACAATGTGATCATCACCGTGCCTCAACTGCAATCACTGATACCTGAGAGAAAGGACAAGAAGATTCTAGAAGTCACCCAGAAGATCATTGAGCTGCTGACAGGAGAGGTAAGTGGTGTCACAAATTATCGGGTGTTATCCAGTTGCAGTCAAGCGCTGTAACTGGACGGTGACGGTACCATTGTGTGTGTCAGGTTCCTATAAGGTGTCAGGATGTCACTGTCTATTTTTCCATGGAGGAGTGGGAATATTTAGAAGGACACAAGGATCTCTACAAGGATTCCATGACGGAGGACGCGAGGAAACAGGACGCCATGATGGAGGACCAGAAGAAAGACACCGTGAAGATGAGACCAGGAAGATGCCCCAGCCCTCGCAATGCCTTAGATTGCTCACAGGAAGATCACAACTACGCCCAGAATTGCCAGGTGAAAAGCTCAGAGCAATAATTAACCTACTCTTTTATATTGTGTTTAATTAAAACATGGAAAATTAATCTTGTAATACTCTTACACATTTAGAACGGAATCTTGGAAAATATTAAAATTAAAGAAGAGGAGAAAGATGATGATGATGAGATGGTGATCATGGTGAGGGTGAAGGAGGAAGAAGAGCCTATAGAGATTGGTGCAGGTGAGCAAAAAAAGCGTCCAAAACTCTTTGTTCAGTTACTACTTATGGTGGGAATCGGAAGCCATCAACCTTAAAATGGTTATTAACCCAAACTCCCAAAAAAGCATTCTTTTTCAGTTTAGTAGATAATGTTGTTATAACCTAATTCACATTGTGTGTACCTCTCAAAATTTCATCCTCATTCGGTTCTAGCCTTCAGAAATCTGCCGATCTGTGTGTGTGTGTGTGTGTGTGTGTGTGTGTGTGTGTGTGTGTGTGTGTGTGTGTGTGTGTGTGGTCCCTTATGTCTCTGTCTCTCTTTGTCGTCTCTTATGTCTTTCTCACTCTGCGTTTAGTATCTTATGTCGCTATCCTGTCTCTTTCTCTGTAGTCTCTCACTCTCTCTCTCTGTAGTCTCTTACATATCTCTGAGACACTAATCCATCCCCCCCTTTTCACAATTACAATCCAGAGGCGGTGGGGTTCGAAACCACGATACGGTGTGGGTGTCTAGCCGTCTAAAGACTTCCGATCTTGGCTTACTCCTACTTTAAAACTCTCCATGTGT
>BLSH010237618.1:8965-22434 GCA_018402905.1 Glandirana rugosa | reverse complement strand
TAGGTCGGAGGGACGGGGGGAGAGGAGCGCGGGTTAGGTCGGAGGGTCGGGGGGGGCAGGGAGGCTGGATTGGGCGCGAGGAGAGGGGGGCTGGGAGGCTGGATTGGGCGCGAGGAGAGGGGGGCAGGGAGGCTGGATTGGGCGCGAGGAGAGGGGGGCTGGGAGGCTGGATTGGGCGCGAGGAGAGGGGGGCAGGGAGGCTGGATTAGGCGCGAGGAGAGGGGGGCAGGGAGGCTGGATTGTGCGCGAGGAGAGGGGGGCAGGGAGGCTGGATTGTGCACAAGGAGAGGGGGGCTGGATTAGGCGCCAGAAATGATCAAGAATAAGAAATTATCATTATTTTACAAATCATGAAATACAGATGTGACCCCAACACAGAAACATATTTGCACATAAGAACACAATATGTACAATAAATAAAACTTTGCACCCTCAATGTCCTTTATTCCGAGGTCCCACCAGCATTAGAGTTGTACAAAGCAGAGGAAGAAGCAGCTTGGTGGTCCCGAAGCTTCCCCTGGTGGGGGCTTCACAATGCTTTGGGCTCTCCTAGGGACTTCTCTCCCCCCAGTTCCCCAATAATTTGTCACCCTCTGTAGGGCGTTTATCCCGGGCCTCACACAACCTTTACACAGAGAGATGGAATAAATCAACACTCTCTATGGCAGCCTTGGAGAAGCTGAGGAGCATCTACTGCGAAAAAACGACCCTCCACAACATCCTCTGCTTGAGCCCTGCCCACAGCTCCGGTACCCGCTTCACCTCCATCCGACCAATCACAACCGGCACATAACTGCTTCTCCTAAAATCTATTCGTACCTCGGTTTTATGGGCATTTAATCATTCAGCCTGCCCAGCCCACGAGGCGTTCTACACATTCCTTACCCCTGCACTCTGTGATTCATGCACTCCCGACCCCTGCAGTCTGTGATTCATGCACTCCTGACCCCTGCAGTCTGTGATTCATGCACTCCCGACCCCTGCAGTCTGTGATTCATGCACTCCTGACCCCTGCAGTCTGTGATTCATGCACTCCTGAACCCTGCACTCTGTGATTCGTACAGCCCTGACCTATGCACTCCGTGATTCACGCACTCTTGACCCCTGCACTCCGTGATTCACGCACTCTTGACCCCTGCACTCTGATTCATGCAATCCCAACCTCTGCGATCTGTAGATTACACACTCCTGCCCCTGCACACTGTACGTTACACACTCCTGACGCCTGCACTCTGTATATTACACACTCCTGACCCCTGCACTCTGTACATTACACACTCCTGACCCCTGCATTCTGTGCATTACACACTCCTGACCCCTGCACTCTGTGCCTTACACACTCCTGACCCCTGCACTATGTACATTACTCACTCCTGACTCCTGCATTCTGTGTATTACACACCCGTGACCCCTACACTCTGTACATAACACACACCTGACTCCTACACTCTGTGCATTACACACCCCTGACCCCTACACTCTGTACATTACTGGATCTGACTCCTACACTCTGTACATTACACATCCCTGACCCCTACACTCTGTACATCACTGGTTCTGCCCCCTACACTCTGTGCATTACACATCCCTGACCCCTACACTCTGTACATTACACATCCCTGACCCCTACACTCTGTACATTACACATCCCTGACCCCTGCACTCTGTACATTACACGCTCTGTCCCTGGTCCCCCACTTTCCTACCCCTAATAAAAGTGGGCATAGGGCGTCCCCAGATTTCATTTTGATCAGTTTTGGTGTCGGGGGCCCCTCCCACTGTCAGGTGACCTGTGTTCCTCAATCAATGCAGAGTAAATGTATTACCTGGGCCGGTAGGTGAATTGGGGCCCCAACAATTGGTCCTGCACAGGGGCCCCCGGTGACTCCTCCCGCCATTGAATGCAGTGTATGTGATCTGTATGTCAGTTTATTTTATAGCATGTACCCAATTCTATTCCTAAGAACAACCAATCAAATCGATCCTCAGTACGGGGAGGAAGGCGGGGCCCCGAGATATTTTATTATCCTCTCTAAATTATTTTTGTGTCGACATTTTTTTTTTGTTGTCTGGAAGGTCGCCGGTGTCCGGAATGGCGATGATGCGATCGCCGGGCGTGCTCAGCGCGGGATATCGATCCGCATTCATTATCTGACCATTAATCAGCGCTCACCTCTGCGGGTCACTGACGCCACGCGCTGTGCAGGCGCCGCTCCACGAGGGGATCATCGCTTGTAAACATGGATTATAAATAAATCCTCCGCCCTGACTCAGGGAAACGGAATTTATCTGCCGGCTATTTATACTCCACATCAACCCGGGGGGGGGGGGGGGGCATTCTGCGGTCCGATGAAGGTGGAGCCAGGAATGTCCCCCCCAGAAGGTGAGTTTATAGAATGTTACCTGAAAGGTATTCTAGGTATGTTCAGCTTTCACATTTGCTGTCTCATATTTGCACAATGGGGTTTCACATACAAAGGTGGAAAATGCTCCCTCTAGTGGCCAACATTATGTCAAGCAGTGAGATGCTGGGCCGATAAATGATGAGAAAAGATCAATCGTCGGCCCAGTCTGACTCTGCAGAGGAGTGAAGTGCGGTCGCTGGGCAGCGCTTCCCATCAGGCAGCACAGTCTGCATCTATAATGAACCAGTATAGGAAGAATATTACATCTAAACCCATAGAGTACAAAAGCCATCACCACCCTGAGAACAATGCATGGCATCAGGGGACATTCATGCCACAACGAGTCCACAGACAACCCATCCAACCACTCATCACATTTATAAAGTACAACAATGTAACAACCAACAGATTCCTCCATACACACAGAGAGCTATAGAGGCCGGTGAGACCGGAGCTGTCCTGTCCGGATATTTTTACCCCCCCCACCACCACCACACAAACAATGTCATGTGACCCCCTCACTGTACACAGGAGCTAACCATCCATTACCGGGGATCTGCCACCATCTACTGGTGAGTGTGAGAATTACATAGGCTGAAAAAAGACACGAGTTCATCCAATTCAACCAGAAAATACAATCCTACAATCCTTCACCCACAGCTGATCCAGAGGAAGGGGAAAAAACCCCAGCAAAGCCAATGATCCAATTTGCTACAGCGGGGGAAGAAATTCCTTCCTGATCCCCCGAGAGGCAATCGAAATTTCCCTGGGTCACCTTTACCTATAAATGTTATCACCCAGTTATATTATTTTCATTAAGGAAAGAATCCAGGCCTTTTATAAAGCAATCAACTGTGCTGCCCAAAACCACCTCTGGGGGGAGTCTATTCCACATTTTCACAGCTCTTACTGTGAAGAAACCTTTCCGTATTTGTAGATGAAATCTTTTTTCCTCTAGAGGAAGAGCGCCCCCCCTTGTCATTTGTGATGACCTTAAAGTAAATAACTCAACAGCAAGTTCACTATATGGACCCCTTATGTCGCATGGAGATCATATCCCCCCTTATGTATTTATACATGGAGATCATATCCCCCCTTATGTATTTATACATGGAGATCATATCCCCCTTATGTATTTATACATGGTGATCATATCCCCCCTTATGTATTTATACATGGAGATCATATCCCCCCTTATGTATTTATACATGGAGATCATATCCCCCTTATGTATTTATACATGGAGATCATATCCCCCCTTATGTATTTATACATGGAGATCATATCCCCCTTTATCTCCTCTTCTCAGTAGAGAATGAATTCAGCTCCTCTCATCTCTCCTCATAGTTGAGCTCCTCCATGCCTCTTATGGGTTTGGTTGCCCTTCTCTGCCCTCTGTGCCCCGATATGAATTCTTATATTTTGTATTTCAGCGCATGCAACCTCTATGTATGACATGAAGAACAAGGAGTCCCTTGACCGGACTACACCCGGGGTGGCTGTGTAGTCCAGTAGGTGGCGCTCTGGTGCAGTTGCACTGCAGCGCCACCTACTGGACTACACAGCCAGTGAGGGCACAGGGCTCTCGGTGAGCTCCGGTTGAAGCTGTCAGTGGTCAGATCTTTGTGTTCTCAGTGTCGGTGTTTCTTCCAGATATTTCGCATTGGGGACGGTTTGGTGGTGACGATGGATTCTGGAGACGTTCTGTGGATGCAGAATTGCGCCTCTCCAGTAGGGGCGCTGTAGACCTCCAGGAAATGCCCCCCTCGAGAGCCGGAGACCATAAACTGATGTGATTGTATGATGAGTGATAACTGTGCAATTTCCAATAAAGGGCGGAGCCTTGGCCTGAACCCTTGTCTGCGTGTTTTTTCATTATTTTTGTTGCATTCTCTTCCTATTGGAATATTCATGCTATTAAATTATAACCAAAGGCAAAACGTATTTTTTTAGTTTTGTATAAAGTGCAGAGGGATTAGAGCCCCTGTCGATTTCTTCTGCTATCGGTGTCCCCGTTGGGGAGATTCCCCCTCTTTATTCGTCCCGGATACCATTATCATTAAAAGTAAAAAGAAAACCCCAAACTTTGGGTTGTCCCCAGAAAAGTGATAGATGGGAAATCTTCCAATGGGGTCACTAGTTCTGGTGAGCTGGGGGGTCCCCAAGAAATTCTTTAAATTTGCAGAGATTTCCTCTCACTTCCTGTTTGGCTATGGGACAGGAAGTGGAGCGAAATCTCCACCATGGGACACAGATGGGGAAAAACAATCTGACCCGGGGTCCCTTGCTCTATCCAAAATGAACAACAAAAAAAAGTTTTGCCCACAGTTCTACTTTAATGCACTAGAGAAGTAGAATTGTGATTGGGTGAAAATCAAAAACGTGGCTGAAGAATCAGCTTTTCTTTAGATGCAATGTATCGCTATTTCATTATATGGTAACCACTTGAAATATGGAACATCAAAGCGACACAGAGGTTTGCTCAACTTTTACCATCCTTTAACCCAGTGCTTCTCAACCCTGTCCTCAAGTACCCCCAACAAAACCTGCCCTAGGGGGCACTTCAGGACAGGGTTGAGAAGCACTGATTTAACCCAATTCTCAGAGCCAAATGTATGTCTGGGGGAGGGCGGTGTCGTCATTCCAGGACAACCTGGGGTGGCTTCAATGCTGACCATCGTGTAGAGATGATATTTCTGTTGTTGAGTGCATGACCAGAGCAGCCAGCAGGGGGCGCCCTCACAAATGTGAGACTCTGGTTCCTTTTTTTTAATTCTTTGAAATCTACTCAGTCCTGAAGTAGGACATTAGGTAGGTTGGTTGATGTGAAGCAGTGATAGCTCGGTGGGTAAGAGCTGGGATTGGTCTGCTGGAGACCTGGGTTCAAATCCCTGAGCAAGCCTGCTGTGTGGTCCCAGGTGCTGTGCCTGAATCCCCTCCTAGTGGAACAAATGTTTGAGGAACACTACCTTGTCTCACCACTAGGGTGCTGTGCAGTATCTGGGGGGGGTGCATATATATATATATAGTGTGGGGGCCATGAAAAACCTAAGTCCCTGCTTTTGGGATGGGCTGCCCCGGTAAGACAGCCCATTCTATTTATATATGTTGCAGTGATGTCACAGACTGTGGACCGAAGAGGCGGGGTGCCCACAACCTAATGTGATGCCCACACATGTTACAGGCCTGTGGGGACCTGGGACCGGAGCAGACTGGTGGGTTGTCCATGGCCTCCAGGCTTTCGCTCAGTAATTCAAGCATGGGGTCTGCAGGATTTGAACACGGCGCTACGGTGCTTCCATCACTGAGTGATTCACATTCCACCCAGAGATTCGAACTCAACACTGCCTCTGCGTGATTCCTTCCGCCCAATTCACTCAGAGACTTGACCTGGGGACTACGGGATTTGAACTTGAGTCCATGGCGCCCTGGTTGCTGCTCTTATCCACTGAGCTACTCGCCTCTGCTCGGTGACTTGTGAGTTCGTTTTACTATTTCAAGAATAAAAAGAGACACAGTGGAGTAGAAAATTCTAAAAGCCTTGGCCGAGATTCGAACCTGAAACTCCGAGATCATTGCTGGGCCACCAGCTGGCTGCTAAACCTCTACTCCAGAGCAAAGCTTGGACTTGAGCATTGAGCGGCTGGCCCCTTAACATCAAGGCTTAGTAAATCAAGACTTAATAAAGCAAATGTGACCCCTGACTTCTAGAATGGTCTGCACTATACATGCCAAGAATTTTACCAGCCGTCTAACCCAGGTGAACAAAAAGTGGGACTTAGAATATTTTTTCTTCTAGATTAGGTTCTAGCTCTGAGGTCACCAGCCAGCTTTACATCAATTGATGGCGGATTCCTTATAGTCAATGCTGATGGTGTGCTAGGATCAGTGTTCCCCAACTCCAGTCCTCAAGGTCCACCAACAGGTCTTGTTTTCAGGATTTCCCTCAGATGAATCGGCTGTGGTAATTACTGAGGCAGTGGAAATCCTGACCTGTTGGTGGGCCTTGAGGACTGGAGTTGAGGAACACTGTGCTAGGTCATGGAGTGGCCTTCAATAGTGGCCTTGGATTCATACCAGGATTGAGGGGAAGGGATGAGACTCATCATTCTCAGACTCAATTGATCTCTCATAGTCAATGTTGAAAGTGATTCATGGTGTGCTGACTCCATGTGGCCTTGGATCCATAGACAGCCGTTATGGTGAATACCAGGATGGAGGGGAATGAATGAGACTCATCGTTCTCAGACTCTATAGGTCAGGGCAGTGGATTGTTGTGGCTTTGGAGACCCGGGGTTCGAATCCCAAAGCCAGACCCAGTTGGTGACTCTTATGGTCAGTAGAGTGTATGATGACTTTCAATGGAGTGCTCTTGTTTCTTATATTGAGTGCTGGTGGTAGATGGTCTGTAGAGCTCCAGTTCTTGCACACGAAATCAGGAAAACCCATCTTCAACCACAAAAAATCCAAAGTGTCTTCTTTTTCAATATGTTGAGGCGGATTTGCTGCAGAAGTTAAAAATCCTCACTTCAATTATCCAATCACACAACAAATTCCTATTCATTTAGTAAATCAGCACCTCGTTGGGTATAAAGAGATGGACCACGTGTGGTGTAAAGACTCTCAGCTCAGTCAGTTAACTATCTTTGGTGTGTTTTTTTGGAATTGTGGACTTTATTATCTAGAGGGGTCTCCAAACTGTAGCCCTTAGCTAGGCTTTATTCAGCCCTTGGGGCACTACTCATCCCACTGATGAGACACGCTATTCTGCCCACTGACACCAACAATGGGGCATAATCCTGCCAATGATGGGGCACTATTCCTCCCACTGACACCAATGATGGGACGCTATTCCTCCCACTGATACCAATGATGGGACGCCATTCCTCCCACTGACACCAATGATGGGGCACTATTCCTCCCACTGACACCAATGATGGGACACTATTCCTCCCACTGATACCAATGATGGGACGCCATTCCTCCCACTGACACCAATGATGGGGCACTATTCCTCCCACTGACACCAATGATGGGACGCCATTCCTCCCACTGACACCAATGATGGGGCACTATTCCTCCCACTGACACCAATGATGGGACGCTATGCCTCCCACTGATACCAATGATGGGACGCCATTCCTCCCACTGACACCAATGATGGGACACTATTCCTCCCACTGACACCAATGATGGGACGCCATTCCTCCCACTGATACCAATGATGGGACGCTATTCCTCCCACTGATACCAATGATGGGACGCCATTCCTCCCACTGACACCAATGATGGGGCACTATTCCTCCCACTGACACCAATGATGGGACACTATTCCTCCCACTGATACCAATGATGGGGCACTATTCCTCCCACTAGAGTTGCCACCTCATCCCTTTAAAACCGAACACATATGAATTACACAGGTTCTGTGGCTGATTAAGGTGGTAATTAAACTCACTTGGTGACTTACCTGCATTTAATTAGCCTCAGAACCTGTGTAATTCATATGTGCTCTGGTTTAAAGGGATGAGGTGGCAACCCTACTTCTCACTGACACCAATGATGGGGCACTATTCCTCCCACTGACACCAATGATGGGGCACTATTCCTCCCACTGACACCAATGATGGGGCACTATTCCTCCCACTGACACCAATGATGGGGTACTATTCCTCCCACTGACACCAATGATGGGGCACTATTCTTCCCACTGACACCAATGATGGGGCACTATTCCTCCCAGTGACACCAATGATGGGGCACTATTCCTCCCACTGATACCAGAAAATTGTTTCTTTTTCCACTGGCCACAGTCCGGCCTCCCCTAAATTCTGAAGGTCAGTAAACTGGATCTTTGTTTAGAAAGTCTGGAGACCCCAGAGTTGTTAGGCAGAGCGGATTGAAGCAATTTGCACCGTTTTGATGTTGAAATCCCCCCTCCACCCAGCAGTCTCAGTTCTCATCCATGGAGATACGATGGGTTTAGTGTTACTGAATGACGTAGAATAAATTCACCAATTGTCAAGACATCTACACCTCCCCCCATCACTGTGGGGACCCCTATTATGGTACTTTGTTGATTCTGGAGATGGCTGAGCACCATTATTCCTGCATTTCATTATTACCAGACGTGGATTAAACACATTTTTATTGCTTACAAAACTCATTGCAATAAAAGAACTGCATATAACATAAGGGGTATACCAGGCACAGACAGCTATGAGCCCGCACTATCCACCCATACACCATTATCACAATGATACATCAATAGATATATTTGTAACATTGGTGTCAGCGGAACTCCAATAGCTGTGAAATCTCAAAGCGTTTCGCATTGGTTGCTTCTTCAGGACATATCATGCTGGTGACAACAAAATTACCATAAAGCATGAAAATCAGATATGAGTAATTTGACAATTTCTGTACTGATAACGGATATAATAGCACAACAAATTAGCCCACAGTCATTGTTAGCGACACAGCTGGCATCAGTCTGTCCCATCACCCGGTTATATACAGGAGATACAATGCAGCCAGTATGGCAAATCAAACCTCCAAAAGCTGGACCTTCTCCGGTGGAAGATTGGATCACAGAGGACTTTAAGTGTCCCACAATCTAAGCCACCATCCCCCTCAGAAGAGCAAAAAAACTTACCCCACTGTCCCCTCGCTGAATGACAGATAATTTACCATACCGTCCCTTCTCAGAAATGACTGTTCCCTCTCCTAAGGGTGGAGAACGTACCGTAACGTGTTCTCTCCTAATGGTGGAGAACGTACCGTACCGTGTCCTCTCCTAATGGTGGAGACCGCACCATAACGTGTTCTCTCCTAATGGTAGAACACTTACCTGTGTCCTCTCTGGATGGCAGAGAACCTGCCTTACTGTGCCCTCTCCCTATGGCAGACAACCTGCCTTACTGTATCCTCTCATAATGGTAGAGAATGTACCGTACCGTGTCGTCTCCTAATGACAGTAAACTTATCTTACTGAATCCTCTCCTAATGTTAGAGCATGTACCATACTGTGCCCTCTCCCAATGGCAGGCAATCTGCCTTACCGTACCCTCTCCTGATGGTAGAGAACTTACCGTACCTTGTCCTTAGGGCAGCCATCAAAAATTTTGGGGCCCCTTATACAGCTTTAGACCTGCCCCCCCCCCCAGTCTGACCACCAACATGTCACAGCCGCAGTAGGAATTATACCCCCTGTCACACTTACCAGGTGTAGCCTGCCAAGCATGACCCATTCAAGTAAAGTGAAGTGTGCAATGCATTTTAGTGTTGGATCCAAGGGGTTAAAAAAAAAACCAGTGCACAGGCAGCACAGCCTCACCCGATGTTTGCAATAAGACCTCCCACCGAACCATAGGTGCTGGAGTTCCCAAACGTGGACCAGTTGTTGCCCAGGGGGCCCTCTCCATGTGACCCAAGTTTGGTATTTTTATTGCCTATGGTTCAGAACGGTGTCCCCAAACTAGGTGCCCCCCTCCCAAGTCCAAAATTCACCCGACAATTGCTGGTCAATGACCGGTAATTTTGGGGACCCGGTAGGGCCGAACCATAGGCACTGGAGGTCCCAAACCTGGACCAGGTATTGCCCAGGGGGCCCTCTCTATGTGACCCAAGTTTGGTATTTTTATCGCCTATGGTTTGGGAAAACGGTGACCCCTCCCATTGACTCCAATGTTAAAGACAGCTAAAGTCTTTGTTGTAAGGGCCCCTTGAGACAATGGGGCCCCTTACAACAGTACTGCCTGTACCCCCCTGATGGTGGCCCTGCTTGTCCTCTCCTAATGATAAAGAACTTACCTTACCGTGTGCTCTCCTATTGGTAGAGAAATTACCTTACTGCCCCATCTTGGAATGGCAGAGAAATTACTGTCACCGCTCTGAACGCTAGATCCTTTACCATATCGACCCCTCTAACTTACCATCCTCCTTCTCAGAAGGCCAGACAATTTACCGCCACACACACACACACACACACACACACATACATACATACATACATATACACACACACCTCCTCAGAAGGGCTTACAATTTAATGTCCTTCCTCTCAGAAGGGCAGAGAACTTACCCTTGGTCCAGACTCAGCCAGCACAGGAAGAGTAGTGGAGCATCCCCCCCCACCGTAATCATCCCCCACCATGAGCATCCTCCCCTCCCCACCATTGAGCATCCCCCTCAACCCCACCGTGAACATTCCCCTACCGTGGGCATATCCCTCACCGTGAGCATCCCAACCACCCTCACCGTGAACATCCCCCCCACCATGAACATCTTCCCACCCCCACCTTGAGCACACCCCCATAAACATCCCCCCCCCCACCGTGAGCATCCCAACCACCCCCACCGTGAGCATTTGATAGCGTCATCACCCCAATACTTCTTTATGGCAGTGAAGTTTGGGGTCCGGTTACCGACTCAGACCAATCCAAATGGGACTCCAGCCCAACAGAAATATTCCACCTGGAATTCTGCAAGCACCTCCTCCAAGTCCATCGGAGCTCCTCAAACAGTGCTTGCCAGTCTGAGCTGGGCAGATTTCCCCTACTTCTCGCAGTACAGAAGAGGGCGCTATCATACTGGGACCACCTGCAAAACAGCAGTCCCAACTCATTCCACCATAAAGCCTTACTGACCAATAAGGAGCAGTCCAAGCCATGGGGCCGGCAGCAACTCATCAGCGCCTTGTCCATCCCAAACCCTCAACAACTCATCAGCACCTTGTCCATCCCAAACTCCCAACAACTCATCAGCGCCTTGTCCATCCCAAACTCCCAACACCTTGTCCATCCCAAATTCCCAACACCTCATCAGCACCTTGTCCATCCCAAACTCCCAAAAATTCATCAGCACCTTGTCCATCCCAAACCTCCAACAACTCATCAGCGCCTTGTCCATCCCAAACCCCCAACAACTCATCAGCGCCTTGTCCATCCCAAACCCCCAACAACTCATCAGCGCCTTGTCCATCCCAAACCCCCAACACCTCATCAGCACCTTGTCCATCCCAAACTCCCAACACCTCATCAGCACCTTGTCCATCCCAAACTCCCAACACCTCATCAGCACCTTGTCCATCCCAAACTCCCAACACCTCATCAGCGCCTTGTCCATCCCAAACCCCCAACAACTCATCAGCGCCTTGTCTATCCCAAACCCCCAACAATCCAGCCTGACAAAATCTCAAATAAAAAACATAATGATTGACTCCAAAGAGAAACACGTTGGAGAATGGAGAAACTAAATTACAAACTCCAAGAAACAAACTGTTTATCAGTCGCTGCAGAGAGACTACAAACTGGCCCCGTCCCTGGAGGGGCTACAAGACCCCAAAGACAGACAGACCCTGAGCTACAGGCTGAGCGCCCACAGCCTGGAAATCCAATCAGGACGGCACAGACAGACCTACAAGCCCAGGGAGAGGAGACTGTGCCAGCAATGTGACCAGAGGGTCCCGGAGGATGAGGACCACTTCCTGTTAAAGTGCCCCAAGCACTCATCAGTGAGGGACAATCCCTTCCAGAGACCCTCCGCTCATCCCGGACTTCAATTCCATGGAAGAGAAGAGGAAACTCCAAATCCTCCTGGGAGAAGAGGAGCCAATGGTGAGAAGAGCTGCACAATATGTGACTGCTCCACCGACTGAGAGGGACATGAAAAACTGTGGGCACAAAATCCTTAACATGGACTTTCCCCCCATTCCCCTTTATACTGCCCATTACCCCCTGCCCCCCATAAAAACTCAACTGCTTTGGCAATGCTAAATGGTATTCAGTCCTGTCAATAAAGCTGATTTGATTTAGCACCCCCACCGTGAGCACCCCCCCCCCACCGTGTGCATCCGCCACCACAATGAGCATATCCTCCCCTGCCCACTATGAAATCCCCCCAGGCCCCCACCGTGAGCATTGCCCCCAATGTGAGCATCCCCATCCTGAACAGAGCTTTCAGACTGGTAGAGGGGGAGGAGGAGGAGGTTTGGGGAAAGGTGAATCGGCTATCACTTTCTGTGTCTCAGATGGGTAAATAAATCTTCACTTCCTGCCCTGGTGACCCCCTTTCACCTCTTTATAGACACGGTGTCATGAAGACAGGAAGTAGAATATCCTGAATATGCACAGCAAAATAGAGCTCATCTAATACTCCGCCCAATAATATTAACGCAGAGGATTGGAGTGTGACCCCCCCCCGGATGGAAATGCTCGGTCATCTGTCACACTCTGGAGTTCTAGGAAACCCCTTCCAATGGTTCTCTGGCCATTGTGGGTCCTGCAGGGGGGAGGGAGAGAGATGCCCCCCCCCCCAAGCCATACCCAGACAAAACAATACTCACCACCTGGGGCTGGGCCCTCTGTTACTGGTCAGTGAAGTCCTTAACTGAAGCAGCCAGTGTGGGGTCCTCTCCTGGATGGTGAATTCATTGCTGCATAGAGACCGATGCCACCAGGAATAAAGGGGCCCATAGGCTGCTGTCTAAAAATGTTCTCCGCCTGGCTGCCGGACCGATCCTCTGACTTTAATTGGATCACCAGAACCAGAGAAGTCACTGCCCCCGATCTCCAAACCCCATCACCCCCCCAGGACACAAACATGGAAAGAGGGGAAAGGTTCTCTTTATGGGTGAGGAGTCAGTGCTGTACAGAGAACCAACAGAAGGGGGCAGAAAGGAGCCCCCACAGAAGAAGGGGGTGGGGGAACAGACAGGGGCCCCCATAGCAGGAGAAGGAGGGGGGAGACAGGGGCCCCGATAGCAGGAAATGGGAGGGGCAGGACAGAAGCCCCCATAGCAGAAGAAAGGGGGGGGGACAGGAGCCCACATAGCAGGAGAAGGAGAGGCGGGGGACAAGGGCCCCCACAGCAGGAAAAGGAGGGGGAGACAGGAGCCCCCTTAGCAGGAGACGGGGGGAGACAGGAGCCCTCATAGCAGGAGAAGGAGGGGGAGAGGGGGGAGGAAGAGGACGATACTCCTGGGGACAGAGGGGGGAGGAAGAGGACGATACCCCCGAGGACAGAGGGGGGAGGAAGAGGACGATACCCCCGAGGACAGATGGG
>BLSH010237587.1:137136-151494 GCA_018402905.1 Glandirana rugosa | reverse complement strand
ATCCCCCATCCCTTACCCCAATTCACGGTTCCCCAATCCCTCAGTCTCCTAATCCCCCTGCTTTTAATCCCCTATCCCATACCCCTGATTTCACAGTTCCCCAATCCCTCTGTTTCCTGATCCCCTTGGCATCAATCCCCCATCCATTACCCCTGATTTCATGGTCCCCTGATCCCTGTAATCTAGCAGGCTTGTATAAAAGTTGAATCAAACATGACTCAAAGTCCCCATATACACTCCATAGATTCCATTTAATGGTGACAACACTCTGCAACAACAAAAAAGAAAAGCTGAAAGTTTCTGGCAGCCTTTTCCTGCTGTCAGCCATGCAGCCAGAAGGGGGAGCCTCTGTTTGGTGTGAGCGCATGGCTCAGCACGGACAATATAGCATATGTACATCCTGCATATACGGGGGGACGTACGTTCAGCAGAAGGAAGCTGGAAGCAACTTGTAGAATAAAAATAAACTTTTCTCAGACACAAAGAGGAAACATAATATCCTGAAAATTTTATAACACGAAATAATATTACATAACATGAAATAATATTCTATAACACACAATAATATTCTAGAACATGAAATAATATTCTATAACACACAAATGAATATTGAGGAAGAGCAATGCAGAGCTTAAAGCTAAAAGAGTCACTTGTCGGAGCAGCAGCTGTTGTATACTCCCAAACTGGCACCCCCAAATATCATAAAGGGGTACATTTATAAAGAATTTGCATAATAATCATTGGCCTGGTGAAAGTGCAAGTACATTCGTTGTGTGCAAAGGGGTAAAAAAATGTAATGTTCAAATGTAAATCATTGATTTTCAATAAATATTGCATTTGACCACTAGATGGAGCTAAGTATTAAAGGGAATTCTTGTGACACTACGCCCCATCTAGTGGCCAAATGCAGTATCTTCCATTTATCCTCAATGGCTCGTAATTCCTGAACAGTAATTCCAGACGACAGGATGAAGTCATTGTTCCCTGACAGATATCCACCTGTCATCTTTAGTTTTTCAGTTGAGTTTTGATGACCTGGGTGGCACTGACAGTGCTACCACAGTGTCTTCTTGTTGACCCACTTATCACAGCTATTGGCTTGCCCTGCCATCAATCATTTAATTCCTGAGCCTGATATCAGAGAACACACAACCCTGGAATCCCTTTAGATGTGCATGCTCGAGCAAAAGCAAAAGTATGAGCAGAATGGACAGATAAACACCCAGTGGCCAACATGCACGTCTAAAGGGATGCCACCAACCTCCTGCCAACTAATAAATATAAGGTTTAACCCCCCTATAAAATGCAGCTGGGATGTCTCCACGTTTCCAGGACTTGAGCTGTTTTATTAAATTGTATTGGATAAATCTTGTCTGATCCCCCCCAGTCCTCGCCTTGCTCTCCAGCCTCCAATCCATGAATCCACCTCCTATGTTCCCCCAATGTTCGGCCTTTAATCCTACAATCCCCTGCCTCTGATTCCCCAAGTCCTCCAATTTCCCCCATCCAATACCCCATTTCCCCTGCTATTGCATACTTGCCAACAGTCCCGATTTTCCAGGGACAATCCCAACAATTGGACCCTCGTCCCGATCAAAATCCCAGGATTTTGCTTTTGCCCCGGGCATCGGGACTTTATTTGGCACCGGCCGCAGCTTCTGGCTCTGGAAATACGCCCGCTAGAACTCTTTCCAGCTAGCGGGTCTCTTTCCTCATGTGTTCAGTGGAGAGGGGAGGGGCTTCCGATCCGTACAGCCAATCGGCTTCTCTCTTCAGTGTACAAGTAGACAATTCTCTTGTACACTGAACGCGGCTAACTGCATGGATCGGAGGCCCCTCCCCTCTCCACTGAACAAACGGGGAAAGAGATCTGAGATGTAAGGAGGGACTCCCCTGCCTGGGGGCTCCTGATGTAAGGAGGGACTCTACTAGGGACACCTGATGTAAGGAGGGACTCTGCTGGGGACACCTGATGTAAGGAGGGACTCTGCTGGGGACACCTGATGTAAGGAGGGACTCCCCTGCCTGGGGGCTCCTGATGTAAGGAGGGACTCTGCTGGGGACACCTGATGTAAGGAGGGACTCTGCTGAGGACACCTAATGTAAGGAGAGACTCCACTGCCTGGGGACACCTGATGTAAGGAGGGACTCTACTGGGGACACCTGATGTAAGGAGGGACTCTGCTGGGGACACCTGATGTAAGGAGGGACTCCCCTGCCTGGGGGCTCCTGATGTAAGGAGGGACTCTTCTGGGGACACCTGATGTAAGGAGGGACTCTGCTGGGGACACCTGATGTAAGGAGGGACTCCACTGCCTGGGGACACCTGAGATATAAGGAGGGACTCTTCTGGGGACACCTGAGATGTAAGGAGGGACTCCACTGCCTGGGGCACCTGAGAGGTAAGGATGAACTCCACTGCCCGGGGGCACCTGAGATGTAAGGAGGGACTCTACTGGGGACACCTGATGTAAGGAGGGACTCCGCTGGGGACACATGATGTAAGGAGGGACTCTGCTGGGGACACCTGATGTAAGGAGGGACTGGGCTGGGGGCACCTGATGTAAGCAGGGACTCCGCTGGGGCACCTGATGTAAGGAGGGTCTCTGCTGGGGGCACCTGATGTAAGGAGGGACTCTGCTGGGGACACCTGATGTATGGAAGATTCAACTGGGGGCTCCTGGTGTAAGGAGGGACTCGGCTGGGGACACCTGATGTAAGGAGGGACTCTGCTGGGGACACCTGATGTAAGGAGGGACTCCACTGCCTGAGGACACCTGAAATGTAAGGAGGGACTCTGCTGGGAGTATCTTTATCTGCTGATTGTTAAACCTTCTGGAATACACATTTTGCTATTGTGGTGAAGGATCTGGGACTGCTGTCCCCCCACCCCGACTTCTCTCTCCTTCCCTCCCTATCTCTTTCTTTTTTTCTCCCTCCATCCCTCGTTCATCTCAGACTCGAACCACACCCCATTTGAGCCACACCCATTTAAGCCACGCCCAATATTTAGTGTAAACCACACCCATTTTTGTGTGCCACATTTTCCTTTCCCTGCTACAGCACATCTAAAAAACGAAAACCCCACCCCCTAATTATAACAAGACTCCGCCCACAGACAAAAAAGTGCCCCTATACATTTTGTGACAATGTTGGCAACGGTGCTATTGAACCCCAATTCTTTTCCCCACTCCCTGGATCTCCCAATCTCTATGTCCCATTTTCCCGCTCCCTCAATCCCCTGACCTCTATGTCCCATTTCCCCGATCTCTCGATCCCCTGACCTCTATGTCCCATTTCCCCAATATCTCGATCCCCTGACCTCTATGTCCCATTTCCCCGATCTCTCGATCCCCTGACCTCTATGTCCCATTTCCCCGATCTCTCGATCCCCTGACCTCTATGTCCCATTTCCCCGATCTCTCAATCCCCTGACCTCTATGTCCCATTTCCCCGATCTCTCGATCCCCTGACCTCTATGTCCCATTTCCCCGATCTCTCGATCCCCTGACCTCTATGTCCCATTTCCCCGATCTCTCTATCCCCTGACCTCTATGTCCCATTTCCCCGATCTCTCGATCCCCTGACCTCTATGTCCAATTTCCCTGATCTCTCGATCCCCTGACCACTATGTCCCATTTCCCCGCTCCCTCAGTCCCCTGACCTCTATGTCCCATTTCCCCGATCTCTCGATCCCCTGACCTCTATGTCCCATTTTCCCGATCTCTCGATCCCCTGACCTCTATGTCCCATTTCCCCGATCTCTCGATCCCCTGACCTCTATGTCCCATTTCCCCGATCTCTCGATCCCCTGACCTCTATGTCCAATTTCCCTGATCTCTCGATCCCCTGACCACTATGTCCCATTTCCCCGCTCCCTCAGTCCCCTGACCTCTATGTCCCATTTCCCCGATCCCTCAATCGCCTGACCTCTATGTCCCATTTCCCCGATCCCTCAGTCCCCTGACCTCTATGTCCAATTTCCCCGATCTCTCGATCCCCTGAACTCTATGTCCCATTTCCTGATCTCTCGATCCCCTGACCTCTATGTCCCATTTCCCGATCTCTCGATCCCCTGACCTCTATGTCCCATTTCCCCGATCTCTCGATCCCCTGACCTCTATGTCCCATTTCCCCGATCCCTTGATCCCCCTTTTTTTCTCTATCACAGAGGACATATAATAACCTGGAGATCATACGACACAATAATACTATGGGGCACACAGCGGCCATTGCTGCCATCCAATTCACATTTGGGGAAGAATAAAACATTTGTGTGCTGAGGATTTGCAGATATCAGATTCCGCCATTTGCTGATTTTCACCTGGGGGCGGAACCTCCCACCACCCAATGAGTATAAAGTCTTCTCCCTGTATGGGGTGTGGCTACGTTTTGTATTTCCAGGACTGGAGACCTCTATATAGAATTGTATTGGATGTGTTTTGTCTTCACCCATCACATGTCTGTGTCGGCTTTCTTCATTGGACGGTGTGATAAATGGCAGAATGACGGATAAGTCCAGGCTCATAAACAAGCTGCAAAGCATACAAAACATTACAGTGAAGCCCCGCCCACAGCGCAGTCCGCCCCCGCGCTCTCCTCAGTTCGTCTCGCCGACCTCTTGGGGCTCCAGAGGCGCCTCGTCATTCACTGCTTGCCCTCCCATTGGGTCCTCCAACATGTTCTTATACTGACGCTTGAAGAAGCCGAGCTGGAGGGACAGAAAACAATATGGCGGTAAAGAATCATCATTATCCAAATAAAACCCCATTGGGGGCGGCGTTCTACAATCATCACATTTCCATATATGATGTCATAATGATGGAGGACTCAGCAACCAATCACAACCCAGCTCTCATTAATCTGACCACAGCAAAGGACAATCAGGTTGACATTCGTGCCTGCAGATCACCATTGATCTCCGCTACCCTGACCGGGGGAGGGGGCAGTGGTGCCATTTTCACAAGACCCACCCACACTCAATGTGATTGGCTACTCTGAAGCAATACCGTACGATGCAACACCAGCCAACAGATCATTTTTTGTTTTGGATGAAATATGGAAGAGTTGGACCCCCATTGGGTGACTTCTCATCAGCATTAACATTAGGGTTAGTGTTAGGGTTATCATTAGGGTCAGCTTTGGGGTTAACGCTACGGTTAGCGCTAGGGTTACCATTAGGGTCAGTGTTAGGTTTAGCACTAGGATTAGTGTTAGGGTTAGTAGTGGGGTTAGTGGTAGTTGTAGGGTTATTAATAGTGTTAGGGTTAGTAGTGGGGTTAGTAATAGTTAGTGTTAGAGTTAGTAGCAGGGTTAGTGGTAGGGTTAGTAATAGTGTTGGGGTTAGGGTTAGTGATAGTTAGTGTTAGTAATAGGGTTAGTGTAAGGGTTAGTGATAGTTAGTTTAAGGGTTAGTAGTAGGGTTAGTGATGGTGTTAGAGTTAGTAGTAGGGTTAGTGTTAGTAGTGGGGTTAGTGATAGTTAGTGTTAGGGTTAGTAGTGAGGTGAGTGTTAGGGTTAGTAGTGAGGTGAGTGTTAGGGTTAGTAGCGGGGTTAGTGGTAGGGTTAGTAATAGTGTTGGGGTTAGGGTTAGTGATAGTTAGTGTTAGTAATAGGGTTAGTGTTAGGGTTAGTGAAAGTTAGTGTAAGGGTTAGTAGTAGGGTTAGTGATAGTGTTAGGGTTAGTAATAGGGTTAGTGATAGTGTTAGTAGTAGGGTTAGTGTTAGTAGTGGGGTTAGTGATAGTTAGTGTTAGGGTTAGTAGTGGGGTTAGTGATAGTTAGTGTTAGGGTTAGTAGTGGGGTTAGTGGTAGGGTTAATGATAGTTAGTGTAAGGGTTAGTAGTAGGGTTAGTGATAGTGTTAGGGTTAGTAATAGGGTTAGTGATAGTGTTAGTAGTAGGGTTAGTGTTAGTAGTGGGGTTAGTGATAGCTACTGTTAGGGTTAGTAGTGGGGTTAGTGGTAGGGTTAGTGATAGTTAGTGTAAGGGTTAGTAGTAGGGTTAGTGATAGTGTAAGGGTTAGTAGTAGGGTTAGTGATAGTGTAAGGGTTAGTAGTAGGGCTAGTGATAGTGTAAGGGTTAGTAGTAGGGTTAGTGTTAGTAGTGGGGTTAGTGATAGTTAGTGTTAGGGTTAGTAGTGGGGTTAGGGTTCAGGTCTCCTGTCTGGGGTCTCCTGCTATAATGTGTTTATTGGATGTAGGTCTCCCCCATAGTGGTGCCTCCTAAGTGTCTTTCTCATAGTTCGTCAGCATCTTGTCCATCTTGTGCAACCAATAAAAAACAATAGGAACATTCTATATAACCCTACAATCCCATATCCAATCCTTCACCCGCAGCTGATCCAGAGGAAGGCAAAAAACCCCAGCAAAGCCAATGATCCAATTTGCTATAACGGGGGAAAAATTCTTCCTGATTCCCCGAGAAGCAATCAGATTTTCCCCGGATCAACTTTACCTATAAATGTTACCACCCAGTTATATTCTTTACATTAACCCCTTCAGCCCCGGAAGGATTTCCCACTTTAGGACCAGAGCACTTTTTGCGATTCGGCGCTGCGTCGCTTTAACGGACAATTGCGCGGTCGTGCGACGTTGTACCCAAACAAAATTTCCATCCTTTTTTCCCCACAAACAGAGCTTTCTTTTGGTGGTATTTGATCGCCTCTGCGTCATTTCTGATCGCCGCTATAAACAAAAAAAGAGCAACAATTTTGCAAAATAAAACAAATTTTCTTACTTTTTGCTAAAATACAAATCCAAAAGAAATATAAAAAAACATTTTTTTCATTGGTTTTGGCCGATTTTATATTCTTCCTCATATTTTTTATATAAAAAAAAATTGCAATTGGCGTTTATTGATTGGTTTGCGCAAAAGTTGCCGCGTTTACGAATGATGAGAATTAATTTATGTTTTTTTTGTTTTTTTTACTAGTCATGGCGGCGATCTCCGATTTTTAGCGGTACTGCGATATTTCAGCGGACATGTCGGGCCATTTTGACACTTTTTTGGGACCATTGGCATTTATACAGCGATTAGTGCTATAAAAATGCACTGATTACTGTGTAAATGCCATTGGCAGTGAAGGGGTTAACCTGCAGGGGGCGCTCTAAGGGTTAACTGTGTTCCTTGGGCGTGTTCTAACTGTATGGGGGCTGGGTTGGCAGGGTGAGGGGAGTGATCATGGCCCCCCTCTCACTGTGGGGGGGCCATCGTGGGTAGCCAGCGGCGATCGAGTCCCCCCTACCTGCTCCCTGGCCCCCGCTGAACACAGTGAGCGCGCCTCCAGCGGGCGCGCTCGCGCTCACAATATCGCGGCCGCCATCCTGTGACAGCGTTTCGTGATAACGAGCCACCTTGCCACCGTCACGCTGCGGCAGGCGGTCGGCAAGTGGTTAAAAGAATCCAGGCCTTTTTTAAAGCAACCGACCGTGCTGCCCAAACCCACCTCTGGAGGGAGTCTATTCCACATTTTCACAGCTCTTACTGTGAAGAAACCTTTCCGTATTTGTAGATGAAATCTTTTTTCCTCTAGACATAAAGAGTGCCCCCTTGTCCTTTGTGATGACCTTAAAGTAAATAACTCCACACCAAGTTCACTATATGGACCACTTATGTATTTGTACATGTTGATCATATCCCCTCTTAATCTCCTCTTCTCAAGAGAGAATAAATTCAGTTCCTCCAATCTTTCCTCCTCCATGCCTCTTATTAGTTTGATTGCCCTTCTCTGCACTTTCTCCAGTTCCCTGATATCCTTTTTGAGAACTGGTGCCCAAAACTGAACTGCATATTCCAGATGAGGTCTTACTAATGATTTGTACAGGGGGCCAAAATTATGTCTCTCTCTCTGGAGTCCACACCTCTCCTAATACAAGAAAGGATTTTGCTTGCTTTGGAAACCGCAGCTTGGCATTGCATTCCATTATTAAGCTTATGATCCACCAAAACCCCCAGATCCTTCTCCACTATGGATTCCCCCAGATCCTTCTCCACTATGGATTCTCCCAGATCCTTCTCCACTATGTATTCCCCAGATCCTTCTCCACTATGGATTCCCCAGGTCCTTCTCCACTATGGATTCCCCAGATCCTTCTCCACTATGTATTCCCCAGATCCTTCTCCACTATGGATTCCCCCAGATCCTTCTCCACTATGGATTCCCCAGATCCTTCTCCACTATGGATTCCCCCAGATCCTCCTCCACTGTGGATTCCTCCAGATCCTTCTCCGCTATGGATTCCCCCAGATCCTTCTCCACTATGGATTCCCCAGATCCTTCTCCACTATGGATTCCCCAGATCCTTCTCCACTATGGATTCCCCAGATCCTTCTCCACTATGGATTCCCCCAGATCCTCCTCCACTGTGGATTCCTCCAGATCCTTCTCCGCTATGGATTCCCCCAGATCCTTCTCCACTATGGATTCCCCCAGATCCTTCTCTGCTATGGATTCCCCCAGATCCTTCTCCACTATGGATTCCCCCAGATCCTTCTCCGCTATGGATTCCCCCAGATCCTTCTCCACTATGGATTCCCCAGATCCTTCTCCACCATGGATTGCCCCAGATCCTTCTCCACTATGGATTCCCCCAGTTGTACTCCCCCTAGTATGTACAATGCATGCATATTCTTAGCCCCCAAGTGCAGAACTTTACATTTATCAACATTAAACCTCATTTGCCACACAGTCACCCAATTAGACAGAGCATTGAGGTCGGCTTGTAAGTTGGAGACATCCTGTAAGGACTCCACTGCATAGCTTGGTGTCATCTGCAAACACTGAAATGGTACTTTTAATTCCAGACCTGATATCATTTATAAAGTTATTAAAAAGTAAGGGTCCCAACACTGAACCTTGGGGTACACCACTGATAACACTGAACCTTGGGGTACACCACTGATAACACTGAACCTTGGGGTACACCACTGATAACACTGAACCTTGGGGTACACCACTGATAAAACTGAACCTTGGGGTACACCACTGATAACACTGAACCTTGGGGTACACCACTGATAAAACTGAACCTTGGGGTACACCACTGATAAAACTGAACCTTGGGGTACACCACTGATAACACTGAACCTTGGGGTACACCACTGATAACACTGAACCTTGGGGTAAATCACTGATAACCAAAACAAAATACTGCTGCGCCACCCTCTGTGTGAAAAGCTGGAAATTGCCTACACATGTGAACAAAAAATGTTTTTTTTTTTTGATAAAGTGAACAAAATATCATATAATTTTTATGCACAATTAATAAGTGCTAATAACCATCCACCATAGTTCATAAAAAAATCAATATAGTCCATAGAAAATAAATAAGGTGCTCCGTGCTCAAAACCAGTGCCAAATATGCGATCCGTGGTGCTCAGTGACAGTCCCCTTATGTGACCCCACTCACCAGAACAAATGGACCCCCAGCTTTGCAGTCTGGGGGTCACAATCAGCTTAATCCTGGCGTTGGTCAAATCCAGATAGAGATATCAGCGATGCAGGACCCGCTTCCAGTGAGACTGCAGACTAAAGGCTCCACTAATCCATATAAGATTAATAAAAAAGAAAAATAGCCTCCATAGTGAAATACCGCAAAACCATTTATTCTGCGCAGTTAAAAAGGAAACACTTACAAGAAAATCTGATGATCTCTCGCCTTTGTTTAAAAATCCTATGCTGTACTGTGTGTGGCGTTGTTGACGGCGTGCGTTCCACCACAGGCGGACGTGACGTCAGTGGATGCGGAGAGCCGGAAATGACGTCAACGCGTCTCGCTTTCCAAATCAAGACGGTCCGTGATGACGCTTGATTTGGAAAGCGAAACACGTTGACGTCACGTCCGCCTGTGGTGGAACGCACGCCGTCAACAACGCCGCACACAGTACAGCATAGGATTTTTAAACAAAGGCGAGAGATCATCAGATTTTCTTGTAAGTGTTTCCTTTTTAACTGCGCAGAATAAATGGTTTTGCGGTATTTCACTATGGAGGCTATTTTTCTTTTTTATTAATCTTATATGGATTAGTGGAGCCTTTAGTCTGCAGTCTCACTGGAAGCGGGTCCTGCATCGCTGATATCTCTATCTGGATTTGACCAACGCCAGGATTAAGCTGATTGTGACCCCCAGACTGCAAAGCTGGGGGTCCATTTGTTCTGGTGAGTGGGGTCACATAAGGGGACTGTCACTGAGCACCACGGATCGCATATTTGGCACTGGTTTTGAGCACGGAGCACCTTATTTATTTTCTATGGACTATATTGATTTTTTATGAACTATGGTGGATGGTTATTAGCACTTATTAATTGTGCATAAAAATTATATGATATTTTGATCACTTTATCAAAAAAAAAAAAGCTTTTCACACAGAGGGTGGCGCAGCAGTATTTTGTTTTGATTATTTAGGAAGGGTACCCTATTGTTACCTGTTTAGCAGCAGCCCCCAGACATTCAACTTTCACGGGATTGGTGTGTGTAAATTATTCACATATTATAGCACGGATTATTTAGCACACAATAAATCACTGATAACACTGAACCTTGGGATACACCACTGATAACACTGAAGTTTGGGGTACCCCAATGATAACACTGAACCTTGGGATACACCACTGATAACACTGAATCTTGGGGTACACCACTGATAACACTGAACCTTGGGGTACCCCACTGATAACACTGAACCTTGGGATACACCACTGATAACACTGAATCTTGGGGTACACCACTGATAACACTGAACCTTGGGGTACACCACTGATAACACTGAACCTTGGGATACACCACTGATAACACTGAATCTTGGGGTACACCACTGATAACACTGAAACTTGGGATACACCACTGATAACACTGATCCTTGGGATACACCACTGATAACACTGAATCTTGGGGTACACCACTGATAACACTGAACCTTGGGATACACCACTGATAACACTGAACCTTGGGGTACACCACTGATAACACTGAACCTTGGGGTACACCACTGATAACACTGAACCTTGGGATACACCACTGATAACACTGAACCTTGGGGTACACCACTGATAACACTAAATCTCGGGATACACCACTGATAACACTGAACCTTGGGGTACACCACTGATAACACTGAACCTTGGGGTACACCACTGATAACACTGAACCTTGGGATACACCACTGATAACACTGAATCTTGGGGTACACCACTGATAACACTGAAACTTGGGATACACCACTGATAACACTGATCCTTGGGATACACCACTGATAACACTGAATCTTGGGGTACACCACTGATAACACTGAACCTTGGGATACACCACTGATAACACTGAACCTTGGGGTACACCACTGATAACACTGAACCTTGGGGTACACCACTGATAACACTGAACCTTGGGATACACCACTGATAACACTGAACCTTGGGGTACACCACTGATAACACTAAATCTCGGGGTACACCACCGATAACACTGAACCTTGGGATACACCACTGATAACACTGAATCTTGGGGTACACCACTGATAACACTGAACCTTGGGATACACCACTGATAACACTGAGCCTTGGGGTACACCACTGATAACACTGAACCTTGGGGTAAACTACTGATAACACTGAACCTTGGAATACACCACTGATAACACTGAACCTTGGGGTACACCACTGATAACACTGAATCTTGGAGTACACCACTGACAACACTGAACCTTGGGGTACACCACTGATAACACTGAATCTTGGGGTACACCACTGATAACACTGAACCTTGGGGTACACCACTGATAACCTTAGACCATTCAGAGTAAGAATCATTAACCACTACTCTCTGAATTCGGTTTTTTAGCCAGTTTTCTATCCATTTACAAACTGATCTCCCATTGTTAATTGTGTTAATTAAGTCACCTATTGTTTCTGTCTGTCTGATCATCTCTTACAGAGGTGATTGACATTGCGACCACTGTACCTTGTTATCCAACCATTGTGAGATGTTTTAGCTTATAATAAAGTGTATTGTACTTTGTATCCGGAGTGGTGAGCTTGGTGCCAAATAGTCTGGGTGGGCACTGAGTCATTTAGGTGGCTAGTGGTGTAGCTTAATGTTTACTGCTTATGTTGGCTGCCCCTCCGTTATGTTAATTGTATTCCTGTACACAGTTGCCTTTTGCATATGAAAATGTGATCGGCCCCATCTGATTGTATAGTATATAAATTCTGTGTGAGTTTTCAATAAACAGTTCCAGTTCTCATATAAGCTATTTGTCGGCTAGTCTTGTATGCTATGCAATATTCAGCTGTAATATCTGGTTCTTATGTCCAGACTGGAGGAAGCTGTATACTGACAGAGGCGCCCAAGCGGGGTGCTGGGCAGTTACGTCACAGTTAGTGCTAAGGTTAGTAGTAGGGTTAGTAGTAAGGCTAGTGTTAGGGTTAGTGATGGGGTTAGTCCTAGGGTTAGTAGTAGGGCTAGTGTTCGCCCACATACAACTATGACGCCATCCATCCCCCACATACAACTCTGACACCGTCCATCCCCCACATACAACTCTGACACCGTCCATCCCCCACATACAACTCTGACACCGTCCACCACCCACATACAACTCTGACACCGTCCAACACCCACATACAACTCTGACACCGTCCACCACCCACATACAACTCTGACACCGTCCATCCCCCACATACAACTCTGACACTGTCCACCACCCACATACAACTCTGACCCCGTCCATTCCCCACATACAACTCTGACACCGTCCACCACCCACATACAACTCTGACACCGTCCATCCCCCACATACAACTCTGACACCGTCCAACACCCACATACAACTCTGACACCGTCCACCACCCACATACAACTCTGACACCGTCCATCCCCCACATACAACTCTGACACCATCCAACACCCACATACAACTCTGACCCCGTCCACCACCCACATACAACTCTGACACCGTCCACCATCCACATACAACTCTGACACTGTTCATCCCCCACATACAACTCTGACACCGTCCACCATCCACATACAACTCTGACACTGTTCATCCCCCACATACAACTCTGACACTGTTCATCCCCCACATACAACTCTGACACCGTACATCACCCACACACAGTCCCTGTCGGGCAGATTTTCTTCTGATTGTCCTATGTGTGCTCCCCGTGTGCAACTACTTACCTTGTACAATCCGACTGTTATCAGGGCCAGCAGGACTAGCCCCCCCACACTGCTCCCAATTATAATGGGGACATAATTGTACTTGATGGGGATTTCCAGCACTGTCTGAGCCTGTGGGAGATAACAAAGATTATAAACACCACTCTGAGCATGCCGAGTAGAAATTAGTCATGATTAGGTGGATGGATAAGTGGATGGGTATTTGGATAGGGAGGAATGGGATTGGTGGTTCAAAGGATGGATGAACTGATGGATGGGTAGTTGGATAGGGAGGAATGGGATGGGTGGTTTGATGGATGAATGGATGGGCTGATGGATGGGTAATTGGGTAGGGAGGAATGGGATGCGTGGTTTGATGGATGAATGGATGGACTGATGGATGGGTAGTTGGATAGGGAGGAATGGGATGGGTGGTTTGATGGATGGACTAATGGATGGGTAGTTGGATAGGGAGGAATGTGATGGGTGGACGGGTTGATGGATGGATAGTTGGACAGGGTGGAATGAGATGAGTAGTTCGATGGATGGATGGTTCAATGGATAGATGGACTGATGGATGGGTAGTTGGATAGGGAGGAATAAGATGGGTGGTTCGATGGATGGATGGACTGATGGATGGGTAGTTGGATAGGGAGGAATGGGATGGGTGGTTCGATGGATGAATGGACTGATGGATAGGTGGAATGGGATGGGTGGTTCGATGGATGGCTGGACTGATGGATGGGTAGTTGGATAGGGAGGAATGGGATGGGTGGTTCGATGGATGGATGGACTGATGGATGGGTAGTTGGATAGGGAGGAATGGGATGGGTGGATTGATGGATGAATGGACTGATGGATGGGTGGAATGGGATGGGTGGTTCCATGGATGGATGGATGGACTGACGGATGGGTAGTTGGATAGGGAGGAATGGGATGGGTTGTTCGATGGATGGATGGACTGATGAATGGGTGGAATGGGATGGGTGGTTCGATGGATGGATGGACTGATGGATGGGTAGTTGGATAGGGAGGAATGGGATGGGTGGTTTGATGGATGAATGGACTGATGGATGGGTGGAATGGGATGGGTGGTTCGATGGATGGATGGATGGGGAGGGATAGGTTGATGGGTAGGTAGGTAGCTTGGTGGGTAGGGTAAGGTGGGTAGGTAGTCAGGTAAGTAGGTAGTTTGGTGGGTAG
>BLSH010237587.1:84735-105406 GCA_018402905.1 Glandirana rugosa | reverse complement strand
AGTAAAACCACCTGAGAGGACCCAGTAGAGAGAAACCTCCTGAGAGGACCCAGTAGAGTGAAACCTCCTGAGAGGACCCAGTAGAGTGAAACCTCCTGAGAGGACCCAGTAGAGTGAAACCTCCTAAGAGGACCCAGTAGAGTAAAACCTCCTAAAAAGACCCAGTAGCGTAACACCTCCTAAAAAAAAACAGTAATATAATGGCTGTTGAGAGGACAGAGTATAGTATAACCTCCTGAGAGGACCCAGTAGAGTAAAACCTCCTGAGAGAAACCAATAGTGTAAAACCTCCTGAGAGGATCCAATAGAGTGAAACCTTCTAAGAGAATCCAGTAGAGTAAAACCTCCTGAGAGGATCTAGAACAGTAAAAGCTCCTAAGTGGACCCAGTAGAGTAAAGCCTCCTAAAAAGACCCAGTAATGTAATGGCTCTTGAGAGGACCCAGTAGAGTAAAAAAATCCTAAGAGGACTCAGTAGAGTAAAGCCTCCTAAAAAGATGTAGTAGTGTAATGGCTCTTGAGAGGACCCAGTACAGTATAACCCCCTGAGAGGACCCAGTAGAGTATAACCCCCTGAGAGGACCCAGTAGAGTAAAACCTCCTGAGAGAAACCAATAGAGTAACACCTCCCAAGAGGACCCAGTAGAATATATATTCATAAGAGAACCCACAAGAGTAAAGCCTCCTCAGAGGACTCAATAGAGTAAAATCTTCTGAGAGGATCCAGGACAGAAAACACTCCTGACAGGATTCTTAGAAGATTAAAACCTGAGAGGCCCCAATAGAGAAAAACCTCCTCAAAAGACCCAGTGAAGTAACGATTCCTGAGAGGACCTAGTAGTGTAAAACCTGAGAAAAACCCTCATGCACCCCATGACTTCTATTGATTCCAGGTGTACCTTGTGCAACCCCATGTCCACAAGTGCACTTTGTGTCATCTAGTGACTCTTAGTCCTGTACACCTCTGTGTCCCCAATGGTGTCCCTGTGCCTCCAGATTTATCATCTGTGAAATGTATATCTGTACATGAGAAGGAAACATTGATGACTATGAAATGAAAAAAAGATGTCGGAAATGTCTGGAACATATCGGAATATACCATATAATGGATGAGGGTGGCTGTATAATATACACAACACAACATACGGCCTTCAGGGAGGTCTGGGAAGTATTCCCCCCTTCACTTGTTACAAGTTTACTCCTTATGGATTTCTAAAGGCTGAATTCTTAGTTTTTGGATTTTAACAGAACCAGAGACACACATTTTACAGTATTGAAGACTAACTGGTTGTGTTGAAGAGCACAGACAGTTCTTCTTTCACACACAATGATGAATGAGGTCCACACTTCCATTAAAATTACCAGTTTTCTTCTGGCTCACCTGCTCTCCATTGGCTGTGGCCGTTTGACTCCACTGGCTGCTCCTGAAGCTTCTTTTGTAGATCAGGACCCTCCCGGTATGTTGGTACCTTGGGGCCCCAACTGCTATGAGGTCCCTTGTCACCTTCTGTATAGCATAACCTACAGAGATTAGCTGATGTTATATACGCACAAATACAACGGTACAACGTCTACTACTGCAGTGTAATTAAAGTGCCATATTCAGGAACTTCTGAAATGATAATACAGCCAATAGATTGATTTTCTTGCTTTTCCATACAAATAGGAGCAGCTACAGCACTGAACAAGATGTGTGCCCCCCTCCTCCACTACTCTACTGGCATTACCAGCACAGGGATGGGTGATGGGACTCCAGAGGTGAGTTCCCAGGTCTGTCGTTATGAGGGGCCCACCATCCCTGACGGAGATGACTTTGTTTTAAATAATATTAGTGCAAATGAAAAAAAAAATGTCAGTACTTAGTCATTTTCTGCCCAACCATGACAGCTTTTATGCTGGAGGAGATAATTGGTCTTCTCACCCATATAGGAGTCCTTCATGTCCGCCTGATCCTTTGCAGTGTTTATAAAGGTACCATTCTGCTGTCCGGCAGTGTAGACTGATATCCCTCCTGACCAACCATAAGCACCCACTGCCCCGAGGATGGGCCCATCCTGAGAAGGAGAAGACAAAGGTTAACTGACAAATGGTCTGCAGGATAGAGGATCGAATACACGTCACCTCCAGAGCTGGAACCAATTAGATCGAACCACTTCCGGACATTCTACGTCGTTACTTTGACAGATAGCTTTGGAAGATAGCTGCCATAACAATTGAATTTTAAAAATGGCGGGTGGTCTACTTTAGAGTAAAAGTGGTCTCCACGGCAGGAGAGGCGCCCCCTCCCCTCCCGCCGTGGCTCGGTTGTCTCCGCCGCTTACCAGATCCGTCGGTAGCAGCAGAGACGGTCCGATCCTCTTCCCTGAGAGGCATGAAGTCGAGTGAGGGAACGATGGCCCTTACTTGACACCAAACCATTGGGTGATGGAAGCAACATCTATTTATTTTAGGTACTTAGATAGCGCCGTCAATTTACACAGCACTTTACATATCCATTGCACATTCACATCAGTCCCTAGCCTCAAGGAGCTTACAATCTAAGGTACATCAAACGTCCCTTCCACCCAATGGTCTTAAAGGGGAATTTTTTTTTATTTAATTGTTTTTAGGTGTAAATGTGAGATCTGCAGTCTTTTTGACCCCAGATCTCACATTAAAGAGGTCCTGTCCTACTTATTTCTACTACACGGGATGTTTACATTCCTTGTAATAGGAATAAAATTGATCACTTTTAAAAAAAAAAAAAAAACTGTGTAAAAATAAAAAAATTAAACTAAAATAAATAAGAGAATAAAAAAGAAAATTTAAAGCGCCCCGTCCCCCCCCCCCGAGCTCGCGCGCAGATCGAACGCATATGCAAGTTGCTCCCACATATGTAAACGGTGTTCAAACCACACATGTGAGGTATCGCCGGGATCGTTAGAGCGAGAGCGATAATTCTATCACTGGACCTCCTCTGTTACTAAAAACTGCTAACCTGTAGACATTTTTTAAAGGTCGCCTATGGAGATTTTTAAGTACCAATGTTTGTCGCCATTCCACGAGCGGGCGCAACTTTGAAGAGTGACATGTTGGCTATCAATTTACTCGGCGTAACGTTATCTTTCACAATATGGAGAAAAATTGGGCTGACGTTACTGTTTTATTCATTTTTAATTCTAAAAAGTGTATTTTTTCAAATTCTTTTTTTCTAAAAAAGATATAATGTTCTAAGTAATTTTCTAGCAAAAAAATGATGATTTTAACTTGTAAACAACAAGTTTGAAATATGGGCCCGGTCCTTAAAGAGGTTGTAAACCTTAAAAAAAAAAAAAAACCCTGCAAGAGAAAGGCATAATGAGCTAGTATGCATCGCATACTAGCTCATTATGAAATACTTACCTTGGAACGATGCCCTGAATCAAGTACAGGGCCGACTCCTTTCCACCGGAGATACTTCTGCGTTTACGGCTCTGGCGCTGTGATTGGCCAGAGCCGTGATGGCATCGCTCCCGCACCTGCGCGTGGGAGACCCCGGTCACGGCACGGCTCTGAAGAAATGGCACCAAGTGGGCCGTTTCTTCAGTGCTCGTGCGCTGATGACGTCGGTGCAAGCGTATACAGTGAATATCTCCTAAACAGTGCAAGTATAGGAGATATTCACGGTACCTACAGATAAGCCTTATTATAGGCCTTATTATAGTACCTGTAGGTAAAAGTGGTTGTAAAGGGTTTACAACCGCTTTAAGTGGTTAATAAAAGAGCAACAGGGACAAATGATTATTAACGAAGGCCCACCAATAAAGGAGGTCCATGATTAGAGGTTCAAGCCACCACTAAAAAGGTCTCACCATTAATGGAGGCCCAACACCGGACTTCTGAGTGGAAGAGTCACTCTACTAGAGTGTGCCTATTACACATCTAACCATCTCTATGTTCTGTACTCCATAACTTGATCCAGGTATGGAGTACAATGCATTAAATAAGGTCACATCATCATCCAGCCCTCATTCTTCTATGATGGTGGTTCCAAATGGGCCAAACGGAAAAAGGTCAGGACATGAAACTTGTTCTAGTTATAACTTCTCATATCTTTTCATTCAGTAGTCTCAGTGTATTTCTAAAAATCGACTTTTTTTTCCCTGTCTAACTACTGCAAAAATGTTGACGTCACTTCCACAAATGTATAGCAGAACATTTGTTTGAGGTTCGAAGCCCCTCACATGAATTCCCAGAGACAAGAAGGACAATGCCCTGTACTGTGGAGGCCACATCGCAATGCCAGCAGCGTTGAGTGTTGATTACCTATAACTTTACATAAAGGTGAAGGGGCCCGTCAATGTCATTTCTATTGGTTGACACAAAAATAATTAATAGGAAACCATCACTCATAGCAACTTCAGGTAACCATAGAGAGACCAATGAATAAAACTTGCTGATTTCTAATTGGTTCTGGAGTTTCTGCACATTGTCTCCTCTAAAGTAAGAATCTACCTTCCTCCAGACACCAGCAGATTGGATGGTGTCACCTGGAATATTCAGAGGAGACCTCTATACAACTGTATGTATGACTTGGGCACGTAAAACATTTTGTTCCCAATGGTTGTTATCATCCCTGGACTTCTGAGCTCCAGATATACAACCCCCACCCATCCCATCCAGAAATAGCATGGCCTTCAGGAGCCAAAAAGGAATGACCCGGCACCGGCACACTGAGGGCAACCATTGCTCATCTGCTGGACTACAGAAATTCCAACTGCCACCAGGGATAAAATAGCAATCCAATCAGTTGTTTTCAGTGTAAATATTTCCCAAAAATGAGCTTGGAGTGTTGTATTTCTGTACTAAATGTCCTTTCATCACGAAAGAGGCAGTAAACCCATCCATTTAAGAGTTTAAAAAACAGTTACATTTCCGGCACGTGCTGGAAATGTAACACTCCCATTGGTTGTGCTCTAAACCAAACTGTCAAACCATCCAATGGCTGGTGTCATAGCTGATCACATGTGCAGCATCACGGCAGTTGTAGATTAAACAGAGGCCAAGATGGCCGCTTCCTTGGCTGAAAATGATAGGAGGGTTTACTACCACTTTAAGTTATCAGTTCTACTGACACAAGGACAGTATGGTTGCTTATGAGGTTTAGGATTATTGCTGTTACTTGGATTCTTTTTAACCACTTCCCGACCGCTTGCCGTGTTTTCACGGCGGCAGTCGGGAGGCTTAGCGCGAATCGCCGTAAAAACACGGCGATCTGCGAACAGCCGCTAGGGGGCGCGCGCGTGCGTCCGCCGCACTCCTGAGGAGTGTGCCCGCGGCTCGGGCGGACCCGATGTCTGCCGGCGAGCCGCGATCAGCGGCCACAGGGAAAGAACGGGGAACCGGCGATGTAAACACGGCGGTTCCCCACTCTGTTAGTAGGGGCATTAGAGATCTACTGATCCCTGTCACTGGGGGTGATCTACTGATCCCTGTCACTGGGGGAGATCTACTGATTCCTGTCACTGGGGGTGATCTACTGATCCCTGTCACTGGGGGTGATCTACTGATCCCTGTCACTGGGGGAGATCTACTGATTCCTGTCACTGGGGGTGAGCTACTGATCCCAGTCACTGGGGGAGATCTACTGATCCCTGTCACTGGGGGTGATCTACTGATCCCTGTCACTGGGGGAGATCTACTGATCCCTGTCACTGGGGGAGATCTACTGATCCCTGTCACTGGGGGTGATCTACTGATCCCTGTCACTGGGGGTGAGCTACTGATCCCAGTCACTGGGGGTGATCTACTGATCCCTGTCACTGGGGGAGATCTACTGATCCCTGTCACTGAGGGTGATCTACTGATCCCTGTCACTGGGGGAGATCTACTGATCCCTGTCACTGGGGGAGATCTACTGATCCCTGTCACTGGGGGAGATCTACTGATCCCTGTCACTGGGGTGATCTACTGATCCCTGTCACTGGGGGTGAGCTACTGATCCCAGTCACTGGGGGTGATCTACTGATCCCTGTCACTGGGGGTGATCTACTGATCCCAGTCACTGGGGGTGATCTACTCATCCCTGTCACTGGGGGAGATCTACTGATCCCTGTCACTGGGGGTGATCTACTCATCCCTGTCATTGGGGGAGATCTACTGATCCCTGTCACTGGGGGAGATCTATTGATCCCTGTCACTGGGGGTGATCTATTGATCCCTGTCACTGGGGGTGATCTACTGATCCCTGTCACTGGGGGAGATCTACTGATCCCTGTCACTGGGGGAGATCTATTGATCCCTGTCACTGGGGGTGATCTATTGATCCCTGTCACTGGGGGTGATCTACTGATCCCTGTCACTGGGGGAGATCTACTGATCACTGTCACTGGGGGTGATCTATTGATCCCTGTCACTGGGGGTGATCTACTGATCCCTGTCACTGGGGGGAGATCTACTGATCCCTGTCACTGGGGGAGATCTACTGATTCCTGTCACTGGGATCGGTTAGATCTCTTATGCCCATGGTAGCCCAGCCCCCCCACAGTAAGAACACCCAGGGAACACGATTAACCCCTAGCTCTCCCCCCCAGGTTAACCCCTTCACTGCCAATGACATTTATACAGTAATCAGTGGACATTTAAATTTCTGATCGCTGAATAAATGTCATTGGTCCCAAAAAAGTGTCAAAAATGTCCGACATGTCCCCTGCAATGTCGCAGTACCGCTAAAAATCGCAGAT
This sequence comes from Glandirana rugosa, assembly GCA_018402905.1. Lineage (NCBI taxonomy): Eukaryota > Metazoa > Chordata > Amphibia > Anura > Ranidae > Glandirana > Glandirana rugosa. The sequence continues at coordinate 98,706 of BLSH010237587.1, read as the reverse complement.
CGCCGCCATTACTAGTAAAAAATAAAAACCCCAGAAATTAATTCTCATCATCCGTAAACGTGGCCACTTTTGCGCAAACCAATCAATAAACGCAGATTGCGATTTTTTTATCACAAATATGAGGAAGAATAAAAACGGTGAAAAAAAAAGTTTTTTTATTTTTTTTTTGGATTTGAATTTTAGCAAAAAGTAAGAAATTTGGGTTTTTTTGCAAAATGGTCGCTCTTCTTTTGTTTATAACGGCGATCAGAAATTACGCAGAGGGGATCAAATACCACCAAAAGAAAGCTCTGTTTGTGGGGAAAAAGGACGCAAATTTTTTTGGGTACAACGCTGCACGGCCGTGCAATTGTCAGTTAAAGCGACGCAGCGCCGAATCGCAAAAAGTGCTCTGGCCCTAAAGCTGGAAAACCTTCCGGTTGGTAAGTGGTTAAGCAAGGCATGAGACAATACAAGTCAGTAAAACATGGAAGCACTATCCAACCTCCCTAAGGCACATCTGCTGGCCTGAGCTCCCAAAACTACACAGTCACCATAAAATTCATTTTCTAAACCTCTGGAACATGGTGGGGGAGGGGAGCTGCAAACACCTCCAGGAACAATATTCATCATACATTATTCCTATGGATGACCCTCAGCTTGCGTTGTCTTTGGGGAACATAGTCATCTTATCATTACACGATCTAGCCAATAACATATAATATGAAGACTACGGTCTCCTTTAGTTAATTAGTAATATTATTGTAGCACTGCCCCCTTGAGGGCTGCTTAGAATTACCAGTTGGTCTGCACCGCCCTGACCCTGTGAACCATCCAACCCAGCTGACACTCTGGGTTCAGTCATCTTTTTGCAGGCACCTTTAAATGACACTCCAACACAAGTTAGATAGATACTCCCTTAGAATAAAGGTATGTGTAGAAGGGGTTATTGATCAGCTAGGTCCTGGACAATGACCAAGACTCAGGTGAGGAATCCCCAAGAAATGGCTTGATTACAGTTCATTAACACAGGTGCAAGATATACATATGTACCGTGAAATAACAGTTAGGGAAATAAACAAGTGATTATAAAGAATCCACTAGTTAAGGCAATATGATACCATACTAAAGGAGAAATCACAGGCCGGCCTATTAAACCTTGACGTCCTAATGAGAGACTAGATAGAATAGGAGTAGGATAGGGGCCCTTTAACTAATGGCAATGGAAATGTCTAGAGTGCAGGCCTGCAGTAGTCTTCACCGGCAGTTGGAGCTCATTATATTATATCCAAGATATGGCACAGTGATGTTAAGGTAGCAGGACAGTGGCTAGTGATATCCCTTTGAGTAGTTCAGGGTATAGATGTCTATGTACAGTGTCTTATGTAATGCAATAAAATGTTTCCAGGGGCAAGGTGTGTCCAAGGGCACAGTGTCCAAGCAAGATAACCAGGTAGGGATTGTGAACGATGGGCTACCACCCCCTCATCAACTGAAGAACCTCCCCAACAGTGATCCTAGATGAGATGTCCTTCTGTGAAATGAACGGAGATGATCGACCAGCTGCTGGACACGGGTGATCGTTGGATCCATCTGATGAGGTGGTCCTGCGGTGATGTCTCGCAAACAGCAAACAGAGTTGGGCCCTCCAGGGCCGAGCTGGAGTCACTGGATTGCCACATGGTAGGCCGCAGCCCTCTCACCGCAGTAGCATAGAGGTGTTCCCTTAAAGAGGCCCAGGAAGAAGAGAGCTGGATCTGCTGGCCCTTTTTATAGTTTCTCCCAGAGGTCCTTGGTGTTGTGCAGAGCCCTCTGGGATGTGTGGTCCAAGTATAGTTTCACAACTCCAGGACATCTGTTCAAGGGACTACTAGTCCCACAATCCTCCCTGCTTGGCTCAAAGATATGAAGTCAGTTTACTGGAGCTCAGCACTAGAATCTGAAGTCCTGCAGATGCCTTCTATGTGAGTGTATGAAGTGGCCACATTCTATACCATGTTTAACAGAAAACCAGTAGGAAAGTACCATCTTCAAATTTGTACGACAACACCTTGCATGCTTAGAGATTGTGATTCTGATATTGGAAGCCATCAAGAAGAAGCTTGGAATCCATGTAGGAGAGACTACACCAGAAAAACTCTTCCCATTGACTGAAGTTGAGTGTCTAGGAGCTCGTGTAAATGCACCAATGGCGCAAATTAATGACAACTACAAGAGGATCTTTTGCCGAGGAATAGGTTTAGAAATGTTTGACTTAGTATTAGGTTTGTGGTTATTGTAATACTCGTGTCAGTAGTAATATTATGGCAGTAGTGGCAATATTGACGAATGCAGCAATAGTAATAATGCTAATGCTTGTATTGTTTGTTCTTATAATGTAATCAAGTTAATTACCTCTGTTAGGACGGCACTGAACCCCTCCTGGGACATCTCCATCTGGAAGGAAGTCGCATCCTTTGACTGCGTTCCTGTAGAAGAGAGAGATTGGTAAGGATTCATTCCCTTCCGAAATTGGCCAAATGGGAGCAAGGATCAGCAGCCCCCCAACAGCCCTATCCTCATCTGGAGTCTAACATTTGCTACACCCTGTGTACTGTCTGTGTACTGGAAGCATAATGGGTGAAGGAGAACTAGAAGAATCAGGAGAATAACTCAGATCCATCTGTTATCTTCTACAAGTCCATGTAACCATTGGTGGCCAATTGCACAGCCATGGATAAGGTTATTTGATGGACCAATTCCTTGGCTGAGCACAGGAAACATGCTCTTTCCATGTTCCCTCAGCTTAAAACTGATAAGACAGCTGAGGTTTGCAGTTCTGCAAAAAAAAATTAAAGTTTAACCCCTTCACCTCTCACCTCAGTACGGCCCAATTGGAGCAGAACAATCACAAACAGTACAAAGGAGCAAAGAAGTCTAAACAACCCAAAAAAAAAATAAGTACAGCTAATCTAAGGAAATCTTCAGAATATTTATCTGTCCAGTTTGTATCTATAGACTTCTTTGCTCATTTTCAATTGTTGTGTTCTATTAATTATCGTCATCAAATTTCTTTATTTCTGCTGGAGTAGTTCCTTTTGGGGTGTAGCTTTCTATTTCCCTTGCTGTGTACAATGCTGCCAGTGGTTCCCTGCCCCAGGCACTGTATGCACGCCCCATAGGCTTGGGAAGCATAGCTCCCAACTGTTCTGGATTTGGAGGGACTGTCCCGGATTTGGAGGGACTGTCCCTGATTTTGAGGAACTGTCCCGGATTTGGAGGTACTGTTCCTGATTTGTTGGGACTGTCCCTGATTTGGAGGGACCGTCCCGGATTTGGAGGGACTGTCCCGGATTTGGAGGGACTGTCCCTGATTTGGAGGTACTGTCCCAGATTTGGAGATACTGTCCCTGATTTGTAGGGATTGTCCCTGATTTTGGGGGAATGTCCTGGATTTGGAGGTACTGTCCCTGATTTGGAGGGACTGTCCCTGATTTGGAGGGACTGTCCTGGATTTGGAGGGACTGTCCCTGATTTGTAGGGATTGTCCCTGATTTTGGGGGAATGTCCTGGATTTGGAGGGACTGTCCCTGATTTGGAGGGACTGTCCCTGATTTGGAGGGACTGTCCTTGAGTTGGAACAAAGTCCCGCTGTCCTTCTCTCCTCCTCATTCGTCCTTCATATTGGTCTGATCTATATAGTTGTATATGAAATGCAAATTTCAAAAAGTGTTTCCCAGTGCTAAAATTTTTATCCAATTTCTAAATTGCTGCATTTGTAAATTTCAAAAGCCAATATAAAGGAATAGTAATGTTTTTTAAAAAAAAGCCCTTGTGGGTTTAAATAATCTTTTTTGTATCATTCTCTTTTTAAGAGGGTGTGGCAGGGGGTGTGTCCCCTGCCCACTGTGACGGGAGTCACTTTGGGCGAGGGGGTCCGTGGAATCCAGAATCCTTTGGAGAGGTTGGGAAACCCTTGCCTCAGCTCCCCAGGCCCCTCTATGTCTAAGTCACCCTGTGTCTATTAAGGGCACAGGGTGACCAAGAAAATAATGGACACTGAGAACGCGGTTTGGATTACTGCAGATGGGACAGTAATATTCATCTGAACAATATCCCTCAAAAATAGATAAAGTCCACCTTTCGCCAGAGACCATTGCTAGATGGTTTGAGGTGGGGTTGGTTTGTTATGTGTTAAGTGCCTGTATCCCATCGTTCTATTGTGTATGTCTGTTTTGGGAGAACAGTATTGTGGGATGTATATGTGAATGCGGATTAGCTGTGAGGAGGGAGGGGGGAATTCCTCCAACAGCTCTCCCTGCTGATAGGATAGTCTACTGATGAGAAGTTTGAATACACCTGTGTGTCTGTTACTGAATGTAGTTTACCCCACTCTGTGTCATTATACAATGGGGGGGGGGGGGTTGTTGAGTGTTTAGCTCTGTACCTTTGTTCAAATAAACAGTCTTATTCTGATTTAGCAGCTAAAACGAATCCTGCCTAGTTCTTGGTTGTAATATGTGGCTGTAATATCTGATATCTATGTTCTATGACTGGAGGAAGCGGTATATGCCTCAAGCGGAGTGCGACGGGGTACCTACATACAAGGTTGTCCCTCGTTCCCATCTAAGAAAGTAGGGGGGTATGGGGAAGTGATCCCTGAAACACGTAATCATGACAACTCTGTAAACCTGAAGTTGGTGGCCTGAAAGCCACGAGGAGACCACCGCTCCCATAGCAGCAATCCAGGATGTAGTTCCCTGGCTACCCACAGCCCTGGCACTGACCATGGAGGGTGGATGACTGGACTGGTAAAGGCTCTTCAAGAGTTTAGTAAGTGTATTTTATTCTGGATTGGATGCATTTTATTTATGACGATGCACTAGGCCATTACATCCTGTTTCTCTGGTTTCTTTTCATAGTCATTATGCAGATTCTTCTGGCCTGAATGGGTCTAGAAACTGCGCAGTCTGTTCCTTCAAGAGCACAGACCGTGCAGTTTTGCTGATCACAAACATTTACACCTCCCATCCTGTTTCTGGACAATCAACAGCTGCCTTGACAGACACCATTGTTATTGGATGAAGGGGACTGAGCTACTTGGTGGCCATCAACATTAGGGTATGTTCCTGAGACTCATTAGAGCAGAGGGAGCTGTTTAGAAAATCTGCGAAGCATCTTCTGCATTTCAGAAGAAGTCCAGGTGAATGTGTTCTACTACTAGCAGATCCACCACTAGATGAGTACCTTCCCTCACTAGATGAGTACTTTCCCTCACTAGATGAGTACCTTCCCTCACTAGATGAGTACCTTCCCTCACTAGATGAGTACCTTCCCTCACTAGATGAGTACCTTCCCTTACTAGATGAGTACCTTCCCTCACTAGATGAGTACCTTCCCTCACTAGATGAGTACCTTCCCTCACTAGATGAGTACCTTCCCTCACTAGATGAGTACCTTCCCTTACTAGATGAGTACCTTCCCTCACTAGATGAGTACCTTCCCTTACTAGATGAGTACCTTCCCTCACTAGATGAGTACCTTCCCTTACTAGATGAGTACCTTCCCTCACTAGATGAGTACCTTCCCTCTGATATTACTTCATTTGAACATTTCTATAGACAAATAAACATCTCCATGCATGAGACAGAGCTAACACGAAAAATGATTTATATATTTATGTTGCAAAAACCTAGGTACGGCACCTTCGATGGCAAAGATCTTCTCCTGCAACGTCTTCTGGAACTGAGAGAGGGCAGAGAAGTCGGTGACTCTGAGGATCCGGTCACTGGACGATGCTATGGTTTCTAATTCTCTATAGGCTGTTTTTCTAGTGAAGGCGTTGCCAACCTGTGGGTGAAATACGGTATAATATACTGGCATGTATGAGGGAGGGGGCATGCCATGGGGAACATATAGGAATGGCCAAATAAAAAAAGAATAGTGTCTTTCCCTATACAGAATCATCAGCTCTCTATCAAGAGCTTATAGAAAGGCGGCGGGGCTATCCATTCCTTCAAATCACTGGCTCTTGTGACCACAATATTGGTTGTTCCATTTTTCTGGCTGTGAACCTTTCAAATGTTTGGCCATATGTTAGTAAGTTACATATTTCATGCATCCTGAAGACTTGCCACAACCCCATGGCATCGGTGAACCCAAACCAGATCCCTATTGAGGGCTTATAATTCATGAAATATTTTTAACCTTTTTTAGTTATTTAATAGATTGTTTTTCTTAAATAAAATCAAGTTTTTTCCTTTTTTTTTATATATTTAGCGCCCCCTAGTTAGGTAGAAGCTAGTTACGGATTTTTGTGAGGTGAGGAAAATTTAATCAGGCCTCACCGAGGTGCAGGCCTGATTGTTTTTGTTTCTGGGCTGGGAGTGGCTCAGGGAGGGTTGAGTGATTCACAGATGAGGTCACCAGAACCTCCCACTTCTTTCCAGAAACTGGTAGAATGTTCTGGACAGAGAGCTGAGAGGGAGGTGTAGACATCTGGGGTATTCTAAGGAGCACTGACCAATCCTCAATCTGGATTGGCAGGGGGCAGGCCTCCTTAAATGCTCAGGGTCAGCCCAATCTGGGAGGAGTAGTTTGGGTGAAAATGGTGGAATGTTGCAGAGGCCTCACCCGGGACGGAGCCCCCAGTCTGGGGGGTGACCTTGAGGCCCGGGAGCTTGGGTGCAGCCAGGAGGAAAGAGAGATACTGGAGCAGCACAAGGGAGCAGGAGAGCAACAGACAGTGCTACAGGAGATTGGAGACGTTAAGCAAGGAGTCCACCGGGTAGTTGGTGAGAGGCATGGGCGTTCGCAGAACTTTTTCCAGGGGGGGGGGCATTATTTCAAGGTCATCCATGCTCTGCCCCTTTTTGACAATGTCATAGTTACATTATCACGGTCAGAGACTGCAGACATGATCCAGGAGAGGGTCCGAGACTGCAGACGTGATATAGGAGATGGTCAGAGACTGCAGACCTACTACAGGAGATGGTCAGAGACTGCCAACATGATCCAGGAGATGGTCAGAGACTGCAGACGTGATACAGGAGACAGTCAGAGGCTGCGGACATGATACAGGAGACGGTCAGAGACTGCAGACATGGTACAGGAGGCAGTCAGAGACTGCAGACATAGTGCAGGAGATGGTCAGAGACTGCAGACATAGTACAGGATACGGTCAGAGACTGCGGACATGGAACAGGAGACAGTCAGAGACTGCATACATAGCACAGGAGACAGTCAGAGACTGCAGACATAGCACAGGAGACAGTCAGAGACTGCGGACATAGTACAGGAGATGGTCAGAGACTGCATACATGGCCCAAGAGACTGTCAGAAACTGCATACATGGCTCAAGAGGATAAGGACCTAGTGGGGAACCCCTGATCTGATGCCTGATTCCAGGGGGGGGCAATTTCCCCCCCTTGCCCCTACCTGCGGACGCCCATGGTGAGAGGCACACACCCTGGGCAGCTGTAGAGGCATGCTGGAGCGGATTGTTGTGAGAGACAATCTGGGAAGGATGCAGAAGTCAGTGAGGGATTGTGGTGTCGTGTAGTCAGTGGAGAAGGCCAATGCAGCTGGAGTAGCTGACAAGGCCTGGAGCAAGAGGATGGGCTGGGAGTAGTAGTCCATCAGGCCAGCTAGCACATCAGTGTTTCTACACAAATGGGGACCAGCTGTCCCTACCTGTAATGGGTGGTTCTGAGGCCCTGCTTGCAGCATGGCAGGCCTCACCATGTGCTAGTCAGGCTGGAGAAGTGGAGAAGGCCTAGTAAATTTCCTTCTGGGCCTGGAAGAAGCAAGTGACGTGCAGAAGAGAGGAACCAGCCTGTTCTGTGACTCTGGGTGGTATGGATGGGATTGAGGGAAGTGAGCAGGTGAACCACAACACTCAGCCATCCCTGAGGGGGACATTGGTTACATATATAATTCTGCTCTTTTGATTCTTTAACAGATGAGTTTAATATTTATAGGTATAATATATGAGTTTTTCTTTAACTCGTTTTCATCTCTTTACCATGCTATTTTAACGTATAGAGGTAGTCCTCTTAATGTGGACACTGGATCATAGGCACTGCACTTCCAGGATCTGAGATTGCAGATCACCGCTCTGCATGCGTCTGCAGTGGGAGCGCATAGTTTGTATGGGGAGGACATCGCGATGCGTGGATCCGCCCATCCATGTCAGGTTGACTCTTGGTATGGACTGGGTGGAGCGCACAGATTGCAGGATGAGAACCAGGCTGGAGGCTAAGCGTGACTATTTATTTGCGATAAAAACAAGAAAAAATTGGGGCAATAGGGATTTTCTTGGCGCCGTCACTGGACACTACAACCATTAGAATAGGGGTTAACCTGCAGGGGGCGCTCTAAGGGTTAACTGTGTTCCCTCAGTGTGTTCTAACTGTATGGGGGCTGGGCTGGCAGGGGGAGGAGAGTGATCACAGCTTCCATATACAGGGAGCCTGTGATCACCGCCCTTTCCCCTCTATGAGAACGGAGATCCGTGTTTACTTACACCGACCTCCTTTCTCTCACTGCCGGGGGCCATCGCGGGTAGCCAACGGAGATTGAGTCCGCCCTACCCGCTCCCTGCCCCCCCCCTCTGAGTATAAATTAATATCTGAGACATTTACCCCAATGGCGAAGCACACTATCCCTCTTTGTCTGGCTTCATTGGATGAATTTTCAAGACGTCTGTTATCTCCAACCGTCACTCCATCAGTGATCACAATGAGGAGTTTCACAGCTTTATCTCGGGCCCCGCTGCTGGGTACAAAGAGCTCCGTTCTGAGGAAGGAAATAAAAGACGATGAGCAGGTAAGACTAAGAAGAACGTATAGGAAAGGTACGGGAAGCTTATATTGAGAGTTATTTTTGCAGCAGTTGCCATGAAGTCATTTTTGGTGGGGCGTTTACATTTCATTGCTGCTCATCCTTTTCATGATATTGTTGTCAGAATTTGTAGAATAGCCACAGGGAGCGTATCGAGTTTGGTTAGTGGGTTGGTTGGTTCATAGACTTGCATTATAAAAAGGTTCAGTAAAATGCAACCATTGTACATGGTACATAGAGCAGAGTATGCCTTGAGCAAATACGGCCACCCTTATTAACAGGTTCTTCTTCTGATGATCTGGTGGGGATGAAGGTTGGGCTGAATATGAGAATAAAGATGTGCTCAGGTTTGGAGGACCACAGGAGGAGGATAAGGAGGACAATGACATAACTCCAGTGCAGGGAGAAGGGGAGTTCTACACCTTCCTGCCATTCAAACCTATCCTGAGTTCCTAATAAAGAACACAAGTAGATGAGCAGTTAGCTAGTCCATAGGCTCTTACCACTATAATATTGAGGTGGAGATACTTAGATTGGACATGTAACAGCCATCTGTACTATGGACAGATCCAATGACTGGAGGTCCAAGTGTCCAATGCTGAGTCCTAGGTACATGTCCCCATTATATGTTGGCCTATACGTCCTACAATATGTGCCTAGGCACAGGGGCTGGGATATGACTAAACTTTGCCAGCTGGAGCACAAAAGTTATCATCATCAATATCATCATCAGCGTTTTCACTGCACGCTCTGCAGGTGATGGGACTTGTAGTCCCAGGTGTGAATATGCTGCTATTCTGAAGCTATATTCTTGTAGTATCTGCCAACCTACTGGTCTACCCCTCATCTATACATGGAACAATTCACACCTTAGGCTCCAGAGTGATATATATTGCAGCCCGGGCCCTGACCTCCCCAGGCTTTAGAGTCAAGGAGGGCTGAGATCCATCCTCACAGTGTGGGTTACTAGGCATGATGGGTGCAGATGGAAGAATTGAGTTGGGCGCCAGATACTTTGATGATGCAGAACAAAAGAGATTTATTTTTCTCTGAACTGGGGAGAGAGGGTTAGTGCCAGGACACCTTTTAGATAGGTGCAAAAGCACTTAGCAGACTCCGAGACTCTTTGGATAAATTTCTTGATGGAGCTATAAAGTCCTACAGGCCTTCCAACTGAACTTTGTCTGACTAGAACTATTTCTTTGTGCATTGGACTTGTATTTTGGACTTCTACTCAGATTGATATACATACCAAGCTTGGTATCCCTGTTGTGCAGATCTGGCTTCCGTCTCACAGCCTCCCACTGTAGCTTCACGAGTTTACACTCAAAGTCTCTCAACAAGACTTCTTGGGCTCCCACTGCCGCTGGGTCCCTTGTGCTTCACATAGATAACCGCTGTATCTCCTGAGTGTCCCCATGCCAAATTGCTGGGTTTCCTCTTCGACTCTTCAGCCCTACTGCTGAACTCTCTTGCAAGCCTCACCCCCTCTATCCCGCTGGGTACCTAGCTTGACTTCTGCTGAGATTTTCCCACTTTTCCACTGGATTCCCAACATGTGAAAAAGGCTGCTCTGGTACTTTTTCTCAATCTATGCACTCTGGCACTGATAACAGAAGCATTGTCCCTTGAGGGCGACAGTTTCCCCTTTGACTCTGACCCTGGTTCAAGCTTTGCCTCCAGGGACAGGAATGGTTGTCCTCTACTAGCAACTCTGTCCCTTCACCTCCGACAAAGAGGGGTTCTTCGGCCGATAGAACTTGTGCAGCTCGGTTAGGCTTCCAACATGAAGCCCCAACCTTTTGCTGCTGCTGCTGGTCCTGGGTAGGCTTCAGACTGCCTAGCAACCAGGAACTCCCAGATAGGCCCCAGGCTTCTGGCCTAGCAGCTGGTGAGCTTTAGCACACGTCCACCCAGACAGCCGTCCAGGTGGCACAGAACAGTGATCACCTGACTTTCCCCCAAATATATAGGCTTTCCCAGCAGGCCATGAGGCCCAAGAAAACCCCTGCCCATTGCCTTGAGTAGCCTACCATTCATATTCCAAGTTCATGTACACCTTGTCCTTCCAATGCCATCAGCAGCAGTGCCACCTAATGGCAGAAGACAGAGATGCACCAAACTCAGAGTTAGGGAAAGAATCAGATCTCCTAACAATTTGGCCAGGCCATTTACTGCCTGGCAAACTAAATTTAACAGCACCCCCAGCTGAAAACCAGGGTGCTGTTTTTGGTATTGGGTAAAATACTTACGTTACTTTGTGGATAGCCGTCGGGGTTCTGGTTAGTTGCTGCATTTGTTCGATGTCTGAGGTCAGAACTGTCGGGTTTCTTTCGGAAGAAAATCTTTTGAAATCAAAGTGTGTTATAAAATCGCTGGAATACTGCATGAGGGCGAACTGGGGAGAGGAGAGACAGAGGGGGCAGAAATGGGAAAATGATCAGACATCTGAATAGAAGTCATTTTTCCGCACTGTGTTATTATATTACATATAAAACACTGATTATTGCAATATTATCAGCTGTCTGTAAAAAGTATTTTTTCCACACTGTATTATATTATATTATAGACATCACACTGATCATTGCAGCATGGAGAGGGGATTACCTGGGTGTCGGTCTTGCTGAAAGACATCATAACCCTAGACACAAACGTTAACATTTTCTTGAAGTCTTCGGTAGCAACACTGCCGGATCCATCAATCAGGAAGACAATATCCAGGCTGGAAAGGTTACACTCTGCAGAGACGAAGAGAAGGGCAATGAGGGCTCCTCAGACCCTCTGTAAAAGAAAACCCCCGGCCTATAATATAACCCATAGGAACTGATACCAGAATTTGTGCCATGACCCGAGGTTGTATTGTATTGGATGAGCCTGATCTTTATTCTTATCTCTTTGTACATACGCAGTGTAGCGCCCTCCTAGCGTAGGCTGCTAGATAAAAAACGTTTTTGGCTCCATCTGCAAGGGAGCAGAAGTTGATTGCTTTGGTCTGTTCCAGTGGCGGCTGGTGGATTTCTTTTGGGGGGGAGCAGCAAACAACCACCCCCCCCGACGGCACCTCAACCCCCCCCCTTGCCCGCTCGCTGTCTGTCGTTCGGTCTGGCACTTACCCAGTGTAGGTGGCGGGCATCGAGCAGCGGCTCCTGTATCATTTCCTCCATCAGGATGGCCATGTGTCTCCTCCTAGGCGGCCAATAGGGTCGCCTGTCCTATCAGCCAATCAGGTGACGGGTCTCAAGGCCCGCTTCCTGATTGGACGGGATGAGTCATTCGAATATTCATTCGCTATTGTAACACACCAGGGTGGGCTTGATTCACATTCTCTGCGCCCAGAGCCCACCCTATTTTTCTAATTAGGTGCTCCAAAAAAACACCCCCCCCCATTGGAATCCATGCATCCGGCATCCTGCAAGAGGCTGGATGCATGGATAGGGGGGCGGCGCCCTTAATGGATGAACCGCCCTTGGTCTGTTCAGGGTTTCACAGGCTGTGAGTTTGATTGCTTCTCTCTACCCCTAGAAAAAGTTTCTAGAGCTAAGGGAGGGAGAATTCAAATAACTAGCCTAAATATTGATCAAGGCCTAGCCAATCCCTGGGGAGGCATGTCCAGATGATGGCTGGGGAAGCGGATAAATAGTCTGGAGCCCTGAAGAGATTGTCTTTCCCAGCAAGGAAAGTTCCCAGCTTTAGAGGGGGCTGTTGCCCCTGAAGGAAGCCTTGGATTGCTGCTCTCTGAGGTCTCGGGGGAAGTAGACTTGGAAGGAACCTGGAACTGGCTGCAGGATTCACCAATGTGGTCTGGTCTGGAGTGGGATTATTCTCACTCACTGGGAGGTGGCAGCTGTCCTTGTAAGTAATGACCATTGTGCGATTGGGGGTGTTTAGCTCAGTGGTAGATGCTCTTTTTGTGTAGTCAGTCCACGTCACACAGGCTTTATTATTAAGGGCCTGGTAGCCCACTTTTATTTAAAAGGGAAAAAAACAAACAAAAGTCCATTAAGGATTCCCACGCAGAGGTTCAACTTCACTTGGCACTCATAAATGAAAAACATGCTGAGCCACCTGGCTCTCTTGTCAGCAGCTCCTCTGCTTGCCAACAGGTTCCTTCCAGCCCCCTGGACCCACTGGCTTCCTTAGCCTTTCCCAGTCCCTGGGCATGGAATCCCCCTTTCACAGGCTGCAGTACCCCATAGTTCCGACCCCTTTCCAGACACAGATCTGTCTTCAAAAGCTGCTCACACTCCACCTTCTGCTCTCACCAGCCCCTCGTTATATTGGCTGTGTCCACCTGGGCACACACACTGCTGGTTGTCCACAAGAACCCGGACACAGGGTTGAAGATTTCATCCCTCCCAAGACGCTTAGGGATCTCCGAACTACAGAGCCCCATCTGGAAATAGCAAAATTTGGAGAAAGCTGCCAGAGCAGTTTCCTCCTTGTCAAATGTATGCTCTGTGGCTCTGCAGTCAGCAGACGTGCCAACTCTGTGCCCCTTTCCAACCTATTCCCATAGGAACAGGGGCTCTCACTATTACACTATGTACTGATTCCTGGTGACTGTGACTGTTTTTGGAATATAAGGGCCAGACATTACTCTAACTGAGACAGCTCTTATAGGGTCTCAGATACTGGCCATTCCCCATCCTGGACTGTGAGCTTTGTGAAGAGTGTCCTCCAGCACTGTGCAGAGCTCCTGAAGTTGCACTGGGTACCTACAGCTGTGCAGTGGTGCAGGGTGCCAAAGAGACTTGCCTGATAGTCCCAAGCTGTAAAGGCGTTAAGACTGTTCAGTAAGATACCTCATGGTCCCCAGCTTTGAGGGTTTAGAAGGTCTTATCATCGATATTGCTAGCCATTTTGAAGTTTTCAATGCCCCAATCCCTTTCCTGTTATCAGTTTACAAGCAATAAATCACAAAAAGACATCCCCTACATCAGAGGTCCCCAAAGCCCAGGCCTGCTGGGTGCCAGGCCAAGGGGCAGGGGTTGATGGCAGGCAAATCAAGCCAACACAATCTGTACTGCCACCCTCCAACCATAAGAGGGTGCCCGATCCCATCTCCTAGCATCATTACTCCCTTCCCTCTCTGTGGTCATGAAGAAGGAGAAAGGGAGGGAGGGGAACAGAGCCAGGGACAGTATCTTATAGAGACTCAGGCTGTTGGGTGGT
>BLSH010237587.1:23690-44344 GCA_018402905.1 Glandirana rugosa | reverse complement strand
GGGGTCCCTCAGTGTCCCCGGTGGTGGATGGGGGTCCCTCTGTGTCCCTGGAAGGAAATGGGGGTCCCTCTGTGTCCCTGGGGGGGGAATGGTGGTCCCTCTGTGTCCCCGGTGGTGGATGGGGGTCCCTCTGTGTCCCTGGTGGGGATGGTGGTCCCTCTGTGTCCCCGGTGGAGGATGGGGGTCCCTCTGAGTCCCCCATGGTGGATGGGGTCCCTCTGTGTCTCTGGTGGTGGATGGGGGTCCCTCTGTGTCCCTGGGGGGGATAGGGGTCCCTCAGTGTCCCCGGTGGTGGATGGGGGTCCCTCTGTGTCCCTGGAGGGGAATGGGGGTCCCTCTGTGTCCCTGGGGGGGAATGGTGGTCCCTCTGTATCCCCGGTGGTGGATGGGGGTCCCTCTGTGTCCCCGGTGGTGGATGGGGGCCCTCTGTGTCCCTGGGGGTCCCTTTGTGTCCCTCTGTGTCCCCAGGCGGGGAATGGGGGTCCCTCTGTGTCCCAGGGGGGGAATGGGGCTCCCTCTGTGTCCCTGGGGGGGGGGATGGTGGTCCCTCTGTGTCCCTGGGAGGGGATGGTGGTCCTTCTGTGTCCCATGGGGGGTGGTCCCAGTCTTTCAAGCACTGACTGTGTCCCAGTGACCTGCTGAAGTGCACTGGGACGCACTGGCTGCTCTCATCTCCCCGCCAGAAGACCAGCTAGGGAGCGAGCAGGGAAGAGCCAAGACTGAGGCGGAGCTCGGGCTCCGCCTCTTGTTTCTTCCTTAGCTGGTCTTCGTCAAAATGGCGGCGGAGTCAATTTAGTGCCGGCCGCTGACCTCTAGCGGCCGGCGGCAAAAAAAATAAATAAATGAAAAAAAAACGGGAAAAAATCAATTTCTCGGGAAACGTTAAGGCCGGGAAAACGGTCTAAATGTCCTGGGAAATTCGGGACTGTTGGCAAGTATGTAGTTTGTGTCTCTGCCCCTCCCACAATGGGGAGATTTCCTGCAGTAGTTTGTGTCTCTGCCCCTCCCCCAATGGGGAGATTTCCTGCAGTAGTTGTGTCGTCTCCCCAGAACTCCCCATTTTTTTCTTTGCATTATGGGAATCCCTTATTTCCATTATTTGTAGAGCCCCGGTGTTGTGGGGATCTGGGAACTCTGATGGGGAGTCAATGTGAGGACAGCAGTCACACAGGAGGGAAATACGGGGGTTGGGGTCTCGGATTGTTTTTGTTTTGCTCGGTTGCAATGTCTTTGAGTCATCGCATAGAAGGACACGTTGTGGTTTTCAGTCCTTCCTCTTATGGTTCCTGGGGAGGGAGCCGCTCTCCTTCCTCTATCTACATCTATGGTGCTCACTCCTCCGTCATCCAATCATTTCATGGTAACGGTGGAGACATTCTGTATTTTTCCACTGCCGCGTTTTCCTCCTATCAAAGCCCAACTCCAGTCAAAGCTTCCAGTTATGGATGGAGTGTGGACAGCTGGGGCTTCTCTCAGGTTTTCATAATATATGTGACTCCATTGGGGAGATTTCCTTTTACTTCCTGTTCTAGTGACACCGGGACAAGAAATGAGTGGAGGGCATTGGGAAGACACAGAGGATCTCAGTCTTCCTTACTCTGCTTTAGGTAAAAATGTTAAAGCTTTGGCAGGAGATCCCTTTGACAATCCTGGAGGTGGAGTCCTGACCTCCTGTCTGAGCCTCCTGGTCTCTGGTGCCCTTCTCAAGCTTGCTTTGTCCCCCTAGTGCCCTTTATGAAGCACTGCGGTCTTATCCTGATGGTTCCTGTTAGATGTCCAAAGATAATCAGAAATGCTCAACCCCAGGGGAGGGCTGGCAGCCTTAGGCCTGGGGGGCAAGTCCAGTCAAGTGGCCCATTGAACCACCGAATCAGCTCACCATCCATGCCCACCTGGTTTTATAATGGATATTGATGTTATGAAGCAAGACAAATATGATACAATGTGGTAACACAATTTAATGTTAATAGCAACAAAGTAGCTTTAACAAGAATAATGCATCAATGCAGCCTCACCAGTGCCCATCAATGCAGGCTCACCACCCACCAATGCAGCCTCGCCAGTGCCCCCTCCCCCTTTCCCTGGCCCCTACTTCCCTCCTCCCCAAGAAGAAAAAAGTGTGAGCGGCAGCGGCCGTCAACCATTTTCAATGTAAGTTAGGGTGGCCTGGGGGGCAATTGCCACCCTGCCTCCTGGCCCAGCCCTCCCCTGCTCAACCCACACCACGTTCCCCTTTACCTCCAGCCCCACAGGAACTCTAGAGATCAACCTCTCATACACAAGACATGGGACAGACTAGGGCTAGGGGGACCTCCAACACTTATGATTTGAGGCCTTGTCCAGGAGGTATGGAGACCCCTGTCTAGCGGGTGTTCAAGTGCTCTGCTGGGGGATCAGGAGGCAGCTAAACTTTGGCCAACCCACCCCACATTCCCCTTTACCTTCCACCCCTCAGGAACTCAGGAGATCAACCTTTACTGGCAGCACTGCTGGAGCTTCTTGACAAGCAATAACAAGCCATGGGGCAGACTTGGAATAGGGGGGCCTCCAAGGATTGGAGGCCTTGCCCAGGGGGCATGGAGACCCCATACCAAGCAGGTGTTCAAGTATTCTGCTGGGGCATCAGGACTTTGGCCAACCCACATCTTGTTTCCCTTTACCTCCAGCCCCACAGGAACTCCAGGGATTGACCTCTCCTGGCAGCACTGCTGGGACTCCTTCATACACAATAACAAGGCATGGGGCAGACTAGGGGATAGGGGGACCTCCAACACTTATGATTTCAGGCCTTTCCCAGCAGGTATGAGTAGATATGAGTAGGTGCGAGTAGGAATGCAGTATATTATGGGTATAATTTTATACAAATGTACACTGCTCAAAAAAATGAAAGGAACACTTTGGAAACACATCAGATCCCAATGGGGGAAAGACCTCAAAAGGCCCTCAAAGTGTAGCTAAGTACAATTGTGCTAGCCAGGTCTTGATGGACTACTGCTCCCAGCCCATCCTCTTCCAGGCCACTCCGGCCTACCTCACTGTCCATTGACACCGTTCCGCTGACCGGCTCCTCCACCTTCCACAGACTGTCCACTGTCTCCTCCCAGGCTGCTCCGGTCCTCTTCTCCAGCTCCCAGGCTCTGTCACTCACCGCACCGGTGGATTCTTCAAAGAGCCTTCCCCATAGCCTCGCTGTTGCTCTCCGGCTCCCTTGTGCTGCTCCAGGATCTCTCTCCCCTCCTGGCTGCACCCGAGCCACCAGGCCTCAGCAACCTCTGCTACATCTCCACTCTTCCATCCGACACTCTCCTGCCCCCTGCCAATCCAGGTTAGGATTGGTCAGGGCTCCTTAAAGTGGAGTTCCACCCAAAAGTGGAACTTCTTCCTTAAGGGAAGGTGACCCCCTGATATTCCACAATTGGCATGTCATTTTTTTTGGGGGGGGGGGGGTACCGGGGACCCTGTTTTTACAGGCTCCCAGGTCCACTTCCTCTCCTGGCATCGCGGAACCCCTCCCTCTCTGCGATTTTCTGGGACACGTCACAGGTCCCAGAAGATACCCCGGCCATTCACAGCGCACGGCACGACTTGCGCATGAAGCCAAAGCCGAGTGCCCACACTTGTGATGCTGGCACCGTACGGAGGAGGGGGAGAAGAGGGGCACTGAGGGTGGCTGCATCGCTGGAGTCTGGGACAGGTGAGGGTCCGATTACACTTTTTGTAGCTGCTGACTTTTAATAGGGTGGAACTCCGCTTTAACATACTTCAGAAAGTTACACCTCCTCTTCCATCCCCTTTTTCCAGAATCTTCTGGACCCAAAAGCGGGGAGTAACCAAGGGGTGTTCCTCCCTGCATTCTCCAGCTCTCCCTGGGCCACTCTCCTGCCCAGATCAAAACATTCAGGCCTGCACAACAGTCAGGCCTGACTAAATTTGCCTCTCCTAGCAAAAAAATCTATCACAAAAAGCACTACACTCACCCCACAAAGCGTTAAACTCACCCCCCCCCTCAAACCTCAGCTGGTCGCCAACTGAGAAATTCAGAAAAAAGGGCATCCCACAGTCAAAACATGGGAAGGGGAAAAGGGAACAAACCTGGAGGGGAAAATATGAATAAATAAGTATAAAAATAAATATACTCTCTGCACATTATTTACATTTGCACATTACGACGGGAGGCTTCTGGATTCCTGGATCCTTTCACCTCTACCTTTGCCTAGGCTATAAATTCTTTACGAGCTCCACAGCTCTGGATATCCTCATGCTTCTGCCTATTTGACGAAGCATCTGAAGCAACCAGCATGGACAATATGCATCTAGGAAGCTTGCCGTCCAGCCCTTCTGAAGCAACCAGCACTCACAGTATGCATCTAAGTCAGCCTGCTGTCTGGTCCTCCAGAGCAACCGGAGAGGACATATGGACCTAGGCAGCTGCCATCCGGTCCTTTTTTTAACTCTTAACCCACTTTCAGTCCATAATAGGAGGTCAACTAAAAAGGTGGCCTCTACCTATCCCATTTAACTGACACCACTGAAATGTAGGGGTTAAATTCTACTGTCGGTCTCCCCCTCACCTTACCTTGACTTCAGGGCCCTGGAAGTCCTGCTTATTCAGACAAACACACTGGAGTGAAGAGCAAATACTTATTTATTGGGCATGGCTCATCACGTTAAGTATTCCAAAGACATGTGGGTGGGAACATCTTTGCCCACCAATCAGATACAAATATAATGCATATTATGATAAGTGCATTAGATGACATATTTCCTTTGCCATAAGGAGAAGACCTCCTTTATTCATTTAACCAACCAGAACAATACACATATTATAACATATTAATTATTCATGATCTATGGAATAGTCTTAAGCTAAAATTTTCCATTAGACGGCTTCCTCTGGTTGTCTCGCTGCTCGGCTACTCTTGAATTTATAAGTACCTTATTTAAGTTTTTACTTTTACTATATAACTTTATCAAATGTGCTTAGAACAAACAGATCCAAAACAAGACCTAAAGTAGCACTCTACAGCCTGAAATATTATTCATCATTATATTAAACATATATTCTTCTAATTAACCCTTCACCACTCAACAGAGAACGCTTTCACCAGTCAGGCTAAAGACCGACCGAGGACCTCCATCTCAACCTGTGAAGGCGATCTTCAGGCTCAGATTGTCCTCACACACCCCAGTTCTTCTGAAATGGGACCTGTGGAGAAAGATCTTAAGGTACATAACCAGGTCTGTCATTGGCAATACCGTGCGTAGCATTTGGGGCCTCCGTACCTCTACAGACTTGTTGGATGGAGAGTCCTCACTCAGCACAGGAGTTCCAAAAAGGTAGAAATTGAGTGAAACTCGAAGAGCGGATAGGGAGTCTTCCACACACTCCTAGACATGAAGACAAGATGAGTAAGAGCCATGACCTTCTCATTTTTTGTATCATCTCTGTATAGAAAGGTACTCACAGGAATCTGGATGGAATGATCCGCACACACTTCCCCTGGCAGAAGACGCTTGGTGGCATTGAGGGAGTGCCCAGCAGTGGTGAAGAGGGCCCGGGTGTTGGTGCGACCAGCGTCCAGGAGGAGAGAGTATGTCACCTGACCAAAGTCCTCCACTGAGAAAGAATGTGAGAAGACATAAATCAAATGACTGAACATATGACTTCCATGCTTAGATTGCTGCTGCTTTTCCAGCTAAAGGACTGGCAAGCCTGTTCAGACAGTCCTGTGATTCATACATAATTATGTCCTGGCTCGATATCTTACTGATCATTGGACTACCATTATCACCTCTGTCCAATTAGCAGCAGGGTGGTCTTCCTGAATGTGCTGTTTGGCATAGGAGATGGTGTGAATTGTATGGAGGATGTTTGGATGATGTAGAAGAGGGTTTGGATGGTACAGGAGATGGTGTGAATGATATGGAGGATGTTTGGATGGTAGAAGAGAGGGTTTGGATGGTGCAGGGGAGGGTGTGAATGGTATGGAGGATGTTTGGATGGTGTAGGAGAGGGTTTGGATGGTACAGGGGATGGTGTGAATGGTATGGAGGATGTTTGGATGGTGTAGGAGAGGGTTTGGATGGTACAGGAGATGGTGTGAATGGTATGGAGGATGTTTGGATGGTGCAGGAGAGGGTTTGGATGGTACAGGAGATGGTGTGAATGGTATGGAGGATGTTTGGATGGTGTAGGAGAGGGTTTGGATGGTACAGGGGATGGTGTGAATGGTATGGAGGATGTTTGGATGGTGCAGGAAAGGGTTTGGATGGTACATGTGCAAATCACAGGACCGCCTGAACAAACATACATATTATTGGCAGGTAAAGTGGTAATCATATATATGGTTTTTAACTGTGTTTGTAGCTGCTTGCCTGGAGTTTCACTTCCTTTGCCCTACCTGTAATAGATTTATAATCCCACAGAGGTGCTGGTGATTCCGACCTGGGCGCTCTTAGTATTCTTTCATCCCAGTGACTAGAGTGCAGTCCTTCCCTTCTTTTCAGCACAATTGTGTCACTGAAGTCCCCGTATAGTGAGACTTGATGGACCTGACTCAGAACTTTGTGACAAAGACAGCCATGGCGCCCAAAATATGTGGGATGGTTTGGATGGTACAAGGGATGGGTTGGGTGATGCAGAAGATGGTTTGGATGATACAAGGGATGGGCTGGGTGATATAGGGGATGGTTTGGATGGTACAGGGGATGGGTTGGGTGATATAGGGGATGGTTTGGATGATACAAGGGATGGGTTGGGTGATGCAGAAGATGGTTTGGATGATACAAGGGATGGGCTGCGTGATATAGGGGATGGTTTGGATGGTACAAGGGAGGAGAGTGGGTGTTACAGGGGATGGTTAGGCTGGTACAAGGGATGGGTTGGGTGATACAGAGGATGGGTTGGATGGTATAAGGGATGGGTTGGATTATACAAGAGATGGTTTGGATGGTACAAGGGATGGGTTGGGTGATGCAGGGAATGGGTTGGATGGTACAGGGGATGGGTTGGGTGATATAGGGGATGGTTTGGATGGTACAAGGGAGAGAGTGGGTGTTACAGGGGATGGTTAGGCTGGTACAAGGGATGGGTTGGGTGATACAGGGGATGGGTTGGATGTATAAGGGATGGGTTGGATTATACAAGAGATGGTTTGGATGGTACAAGGGATGGTTTGGGTGATACAGGGGATGGTTTGGATGGAACAAGGGATGGTTCGGGTGATACAGGGGATGGTTTGGATAATACAAGGGATGGGTTGGGTGATATAGGGGATGTTTAGGATGGTACAAGGGATGGGTTGGGTGATGCAGGGGATGGGTTGGATGATGCAAGAGATGGTTTGGGTGATACAGGGGATGGTTTGGATGGTACAAGGGAGAGATTGGGTGATACAGGGAATGGTTAGGATGGCACAAGGAATGGGTTGGGTGATACAGGAGATGGTTTGGATGGTACAAGGGATGGGTTGGGTGATACAGGAGATGGTTTGGATGGTACAAGGGATAGGTTGGGTGATACAGGGGATGGTTTGGATATTGCAAATCATAGTTTAGATAGTTTGAATTGTACAGGGGATAGTTTGGATGGTATAGGAAGATGTTTAGATGGTAACAAGGATGGTTTGTGTGACGGAAACTGCTTGGGCACCCTGACTAGGTGCTTCCATCTGCCAAACAGCTCCTCCTGCCCTCCAAACCGTTCCGAGCAGGTCGAGAGCTAATACCAGCCTTTTTTTTACCTCAAACATCGTACACAGGCAAGATATGAGGTAAAATCAAAGGAATAACTTTTTATTGAAACTCAGACACATACTTTATACGCCACAGGAGGACATCCCCTTACAAAGTGTACACAGGAATATAATTGCCATAACTAAGGAACAACCAACATATACTATAAACATTAAGTTAATTAACAATGAGCCACCTAGACAATAGACAAAGATAGGTGGCTTGAGCTGATGAGATTAACACAGTGTGGAGCAGCCATTGCTGAAAAAGTGGCATCTAGGCCCTTAACATGGATCCCGGGCCTAGACTCCCAGAGTCTGCGTGTTCTGGGGAGACACAAACCCGAATCAGAAACAAGACCACTCCAAGGACCCCCCAAGCACACACCTCCCAAAGAGCAGTGTTCCCCCAGATTTCAGGGCCCATAGTCAGTGGGTAAGAGGCTTGCCCCTAGTCCTTTTCAAAAGCCCCTGTCCTGGTTAGGTCTGTCAGCGTTTGGATGGTAAAAGGGATAGTTTGGATGACACGGTGAGATGGTGTGGATAGTTGCAGTCATAGTTTGGATAGTACAAGGGAAGGCTTGGATGATAACAAGGGGTAGATGATGCGGGGGAGGGTTTGGATAGTATGGATGATGGTTTGGATTATACATGTAATGGTTTGGATGATGTGGAGGATGGTTTGGATGGTACAAGGGATAGTTTGTATGATATAGGGGATGGTTTGAATGGTATAAGGGTTGGGTTGAATGCTATGGAGGATGTTTTGATGGTAGAAGAGAGGGTCTGGATGGTAACCGGGATTGTTTGGATGGTACAGGGAATGGTCTGGATGGTATGGAGGAAGGGTGGGGGACAAGGGAGATGCAGGTGCCCAGGGTACAGTGCGAATGCCTACACCCCTATTGGATGAACTCCATGCAAATGATCACACCCAATATTTGATGCGGTTGGGTGGGTGTGTGTGTGTGTGGGCAGTTTTGGGGGTCGTGGTTGAGTTTCTTTACCTACTTTCTGAGAAAAAAAACACTGGTATGGAGGTGTTTAAATGGTAGAAGAGAAGAGTTGGGATGGTATGAGGGATGGTTTGGATGGTATGGAGGATGTTTAGATGGTACAGGAGAGGGTTTGGACGGTACCAAGGATGGTTTGTATGGTACAGGAGATGGTTTGAATGGTATGGAGGATGTTTAGATGGTGCAGGAGAGGGTTTGGATGGTACAGCTGAGTGGTTTGGATGTATGGGGATGGTATGGAGGATGGTTTAGAATGTATGCTAGGCAGTTTTGATGGTATGAAAGAGGCTTTTGATGGTAAGGCAGATTGTCTGGATTTTACAGGGGGGAGTTGGATGGTACAGGGTATAGTTTGGGGGGGGATGGTACAGGTTACTATCCCTTGAACCATTTGATGGTATGGTGATGGTTTGGATAGTATGGGGAATGGTGTGGATGGTGCACACCTTTCTGACTGTCTTGTCATCTTTGTCTGGCTTTGACTCTTCCCACCTGACCACCTCTCTGGCTTAAACCCTGAGCCTCAATGCATATTTTCATGGACACTTTGACTCCCTTATCTTTGTACATGGTGCTCAATAGCTTCTTATACAAAACATACCCAATAGTTTCTTCTACTAAAGCAATGTACAATGAACGGATCATTCCTGATCTGCCCTATATGTTTAACAGAAATGTGTTGGGTGAATCCCTCTGTAAGTTTGGATGCAGCAGCCATAAGATCTCAGGCTTTGGACCTCTGATCGTTCCAGGAAGTGACGACTCTTCCTGTCACCTCCCGCCATCCCCTGGCTCACCTGTTGCCTTGTTGTTCTTCTTGTAGCTGAAGAAGCAGACGGTGAGCTTTATCACACTCCCCACTTTGCGCTGATCTGAGCACTCGTAGAATGAAACGGGTATCTCTATAGGATCGAAGGTCATGCCAACTGAGACACCCAGTACTGGGCGAGACCTACATGTCAGAGATTGCGAATGGTTATTTATGGAGGTTTTGCATAAAACAAACAAGCATGGTACCATAACTTGTACAATGAGGGATTATTGGTCCTTCCTGGTTGTAGAATTACCCCTTATACAGGCTGATTGTACAGTTAGGTACAGTAAGGATTTGGGCTGAGGTTGAAGTTCCTGCACCAGATGTAAGCAACACCATGTGCATTTCCATGACCAGAAGACATATCGTGATGGTCAGAGCCGCCATCGGGGGGGACAGCCAATACACATGTAGGAGGCCCAGGCCCCTTTAACAGGGTGGCTGATGCAGCTCACTTTGTTCCAGGCTGCAGCCTGAGAGAGGGGAAGGTGGAGTGATATCATCTGCCCTATACCTCTTAATTGCAGACCGAATGCTGGTTGCCAGTAGCAGCTCAGCCGCGTGAAAGAGCTGCGCTGCGTGTCGCCTGCCCGACTTACTGCTCACTGTGGACTGGAGAGAAGTTGTTAGGCATCACGTTTTTGGCAAATTGATTGACAATGTGATCACGTGTGGACTTGGAGCGCCACTCAAAGCTGAAGGATAACAGGTGTCCCTACCGGTATTCAGAAAGTGGGAGCAGGCGTCAGGCACTAATCCAAAACTGTGGACATATGTGGGGTAAGACACAGCTAAAAACCGACACAAGCCCTGGTAGGCGTGGGGAAACATGTCAGGGGATGGGGCAAATCAGCGCTGGCTGAGGCCATACACAGCCATATCCACGTCTGAAGGACTGGGTTGGATTTGAGCAGCATCTTACCCTACAAATTGATTGACAATGTTGTTGGGTGTTTTGAACCTGTGCTGTGACTGTCTCTGTGTTGGATTGGGCTGTCTCTTTGCTATATGGGGATGTATCTTGTTGGATTGGGCTGTCTCTTTGCTATATGGGGATGTATCTTGCTGGATTGGGATGTCTCTTTGCTAGATGGGGATGTCTCTTTGCTGGATTGGGATGTCTCTTGCTGGATTGGGATGTCTCTTTTCTATATGGGGCTGTCTCTTTGCTGAATATATGGGGATGTCTCTGCTGGTTTGGGTCATCTCTTTGCTGGATTCGGCTTTCTCTTTGCTGAATATATGGGGATGACTCTGCTGAATATATGGGGCTGCCGGATTCGGTGGGATGGCCAGTGGGTGGGCCCTGGGGAATGTTGGTGGTCTGGCCCTAAAGCTGTGTTTTTTTTTTTTTTGATGGCTGTCCTGATGACAGTTGTCGGGGAATCCAACATTTTATTTCTGTCCCCTTATTGTGGGTACTCATCACTCCCGAGAGATCAGCAGTGATTGAGCGGAAGCAAACAGGGGTGAGCTGTAGCTACAGGTTGACCTCCAAACTCAAGATACCCAGGTGTGATAGATGGGAGTGAACCATTAGTCTGGCCATACACATTACAACAATCTGATGTACAATCCCCTTTAGATTTATCAACAATTGTGCAATGCGTTGGCCTGAGGAGGTATAAATCAAATAATTGTTATAGCCACGCTCTCATGTTACACTGCGGTTGGTAAACCTAGAGGAGATTGTACAGGTCAGTGCATGGGTTAGTTTTCTGGAGCAGAAAAGCTTGTGTAATTGATTTAGAAGCATAGTGGATAAGGCATTTACCTAAAAGCCTTCTATGCAAACATTTACCCAGAATCCTTTCTCGTCTTGGAGAGAGTGATGGGCATACTGTCTCAGAGGTGATGATCTGTCTGGAGGTGATGATCTGGTGAAGACGTTGAGGTCACACCAGGATAACAGAGATCTAATAACTATTTTCATTCTCTTCTCACCTCATTATCAGGACTTGTCCTTCAGCTCCCACCACAAGATCTGGCAGATTGTCCCTCGTCATATCCAGATTTCCACTCAGTGACCTCCCAAAATACTTAATACCACCACTGACATGCCGACCAGAAATGCGCTGTAAAGAAGGAAGAAACCAAAAATGAAAACAGAAGAAAAGAACCTGACAACATTCTTTTCTCAATAGAGAGCCAACCTATGTGAGCGGACAGAAAGAGTAACTGACACCTGAATAGAATCAGCGCATTTGTAGACTTTCAGCTTTCAGTAAACAGACCAGCAGAAGAAAAAGTAGATACCTGTATATATGAAGTTCTGAAGCCCTCACCCTGACCTGGGAAGATGTAGACGGCCCCCTGATAGTTGTCCTCACATGGGGCACCAACTGCCAGGTCTGATAGCTGGTCTCCAGTCATGTCTGGTAGAATAGAGATGGCAGAACCAAAATGACCTACAGATTGGCTGGGGTCACCTTGAAGGGTCTCTGGACATGTCATAGTGACAGATGGTCCTTTGGGGTGCCAAAAGTTCCTGACCTGAAACATATCATGAAAAGATCTGAGCTGGAAGATACCAGTGATTATTATGAGGTAATTAAAAATAATAAGTAAACCGGAACAATTTCATAGATCTCATAGAATTCCTCTTTGTACCTAAATTTCTGCACTTCAGGCTCTACCTAATATGTTAAATTGTCATGAATTATAGCTAAATGCAGAGCTATAAGCACCAGGACCATCACAGGTACACATTGTTTTGAAGGACTCCACACATAAATAAAATCAGCCATGGAAAACGCTGAGACTAGGAGATGGGAGGATGAATTTCAGTACTCAGCATATAATTGAAGTTGAAGCACCTCCAAAGTTGCAGGAAAATGGATGTGTCCCTGGCTATGAAGTCCACTCTTAGGAGCCCATGGTGGGCATCATTGTCCTGTTTTTTTTTATATATTATGGGGGGGGGGGGGGGCAGAAGAAGAAACAAGGATTGCAGATAATAACTGCCAAACATCTTCCAAAGAGGCACAAGGTTAAATGAAACTGATCTATTCATCAGATAAAGCTGACTTACTGGAATCATCAAACACAGAGGGTTGAAACATCATTGATTAGCAGTGTCGGCCTCACCTCGGTGACAGGACACAGGTACACCCGCCCACCTGGGGCTTCGGGAGAATGATACTTCGGGGCCCCAACCACGAGAAGAGAGTGTGTTAAATTCAAAGCGAGAACACTCAGCACCGACCCGAAGTACGACCCAATCTAAGAAGACAGATTGCATAAGTGGAGGATTAGAGAGAATTCTCAGATGTTCTTATCATAAAAGTCTTCCCAAAAATGAGACTTGCTCTCTTCCCATCCATTCCCGGAAACATCTTTATAATCTGTATCTGTGGTCCGTTACCTCTCCAACCTTTAGCCCTCCCACTCATGCACCCCTCTGTCACCTTGTCTGCGGTGAATGAAGCCACCTGGCTCCACTCCGATGTTGTTGGGTTATTCTTGTAGATGAAGACCCTGCCCAGATGTTGGTATCTTGGTGCACCAATGGCCAAGGTGTCCCACTGCACCTGCTGGACTGCATAACCTGTAGAAGGAGAAGAGAAGAGTCATGGTGGAGATAATTCCAAACTTATCATTTTACACTTGTGTAATAACTTCTAGAATAACCACGCAAAAGCACCACAACATAAAAAAATGTTCTCTATACCACACTATGTCACTATGCCAAAGGGTAAAAACATGGTGGTCACTACCTAAGGACACAAGCTGAAGAAAACACCCCCACCAACTGTAGACTACACTTTTCATATCCACCATTTGTAGGATTCAACGATCGATGATACTAGTTTGTAGGCAGGTGCAGTCTGCTTTCTCCACTGCAGGTGGCACTCAACCACAGTGGCATAACAAAGGGAGTCAAGCGGAACATGAATCCTCTATGGTTTTCTGGGTCACTGGGGGAGATATGTGATTGGATGCTGGCGCCTCGTGACTCTGGAAGCCATTTTGGGTCAGTACATTTAAGACTCTGGCTCTCAGGCTTTGCGTGCATTTCGCATGTGGGTAGTGTGGGAACAGGTCACCTATGTGTCAGGGACAGTAAGTAGTGGCAGGGAGAGCTTCATGTGGGTAGTGTGGGAACAGGTCACCTATGTGTCAGGGACAGTAATTAGTGGCAGGGAGAGCTTCATGTGGGTAGTGTGGGAACAGGTCACCTGTGTGTCAGGGACAGTAAGTAGTGGCAGGGAGAGCTTCCTGATGAGCAGGGAAAAAGCAGGGACGGGCCACCCTTCTTGGAAGCCCCCCGCCCCTCCTGTTTGGGCTTGGACTGGCCATGCTGCATTACACCCCCGTGAAAGATGCTGCCGGTGCACCCGAGACCTACTGCTTTACTCTTTGCTGCAACATCTTCCCGCCGGGTAGTTGTTCAACTTTAATGTCAACACAGTTCTGTTCCTGCAACTGGGGTGGTGCCACCACACGACGCTGCACTGCACCACTAATTAATGAATAATTTGACATTATACTGTAATCTTGTGGCATCTCTACAACCCCTGGTTTTCTCACCCATGTAGCAATCATTTATGTCCGTGCGATCCTTCGTAGCATTTATCCAGGTGCCGTTCTGCCAACCATCCAAGTACAAGGATATCCCTCCAGACCAATCATAAGCACCTACTGCCCCAAGGATGGGACCTCTCTGTGGAAGAGAAGAAGGCATTAAAGGGGAAGCCGAGATCTTCATGGAGATGGGAGCTTCATTCAGTAGTTGTGAATGTCACCTCCTATTGCTGGTGCTGATTTTAAACATTGCGATTAGACAGGATAAACAGCTTACAGAGACGGGTATTGCAACATAAATGTAAAGTGTAAGATAGTTTGCCTTAGCAAGATGTGATGTGATTTATAGAAATAGTAAAACTGCTTGCCGACCGCCGATCGGCATCTGACGGCGACAAGCTGGCTCTCCTGCGCGAATCGCCGTCATATGACGGCGGCTGCGAGATCGAGCCCAGTGAGCGCGCGCGCGCCGCCGGAGGCGCGCTCACTGTGTCCGGGGAGGGCCAGGGAGCGGGTGTGGCGGAGTCGATCTCCGCCGGCCACCCGCGATGCCCCCCCCCGGAGTAAAAGAACGGAGGTCCGTGTAAGTAAACACGGACCTCCGTTCTGTGAGGGGGGAAGGGAGTGATCACAGCCTTCCTCTACATGGAAGCTGTGATCACTTCCTTCCCCAGCCAGGGCAGTCCCCCCACAGTTAGAACACGCCCAGGGAACACAGTTAACCCTTAGAGTACCCCCCCAGGTTAACCCCTTCACTGCCAATGGCCTTTACACAGTAATCAGTGCATTTTTATAGCACTGATCGCTGTATAAATGCCAATGGTCCCAAAAAAGTGTCAAAATGGTCCGACATGTCTGCCGCAATATCGCAGTACCGCTAAAAATCGCAGATCACCACCATTACTAGTAAGAAATAAAAAAAAAATAAAAACCCCAGAAATGAATTCTCATCATCCGTAAACGCGACCACTTTTGCGCAAACCAATCAATAAACGCCGATTGCGATTTTTTTATCACAAATATGAGGAAGAATATAAATCGGCCAAAACCGATGAAAAAAATGTTTTTTTATATTTTTTTTTTTGGATTTGTATTTTAGCAAAAAGTAAAAAATTTGGATTTTTTGGCAAAAGTGTCGCCCTTCTTTTGTTTATAGCGGCGATCAGAAATGACGCAGCGGTGATCAAATACCACCAAAAGAAAGCTCTATTTGTGGGAAAAAAAGGACGCAAATTTCGTTTGGGTACAACGACCGCACGACCGCGCAATTGTCAGTTAAAGTGACGCAGCGCCGAATCGCAAAAAGTGCTCTGGTCCTAAAGGGGGAAATCCTTCCGGGGCTGAAGTGGATAATTGTGGTTGTAGTTTAATTCTGTGCTATGCAAAATATAGCATGCAATGTTAGCCATGCCATATGTCATGCCATTAGCATGTAAATAGAACTAAGCGAGCTAAAGAGCCCAGTTGAAACCCAGAAGCTAATAAGAGTTCCCAATCACAATGAGCACCAGTTGTCCCCTCCTTACATTTCATCTCTCTCATAAACAGGGGAGGGCTGGGCTGGGGGGCAGGGAGGCAATTGCCCCCCAGGCCACCCTAACTTACATTCAAAATGGCCGACGGCCGCTGTCCGCTCACACTTTTTTCTTCTTGTGGAGGAAGGACGTAGGGGCCAGGGGGCGCAGCCACCAACTGCAGGCAAAAGGGGGCGCCTAAGGCCGGCCCTACCATGGATCCCGCTGGGCCCATTGGGCTGCCTCGGGGGGTGGGGGGCTGGGGCGCTGCCAGAGCAGGGATCTCCCGCTTACAAAGTCCTACCTTCTGGACCAGCTTCTATAATAGACAGCACACTGGTGATGTCTATCATAGGAGCCGGTCCAGGAGGCGGGACTTCATATGACAGCGGCCGCACCAGGTAAGAGATCCCCGCTCTGTGAAATCCAGCGGCTCTCCTCTCTCTGCATTGCAGGCTGCATTGGATGGGCACTGGTGAGGCTGCATTGATGGACAGTTGAGGCTGCAATGGTGGGCACTGGCGAGGCAGCATTGATGGGCACAGGTCAGGCTGCATTGGTGGGCACTGGTGAGGTTGCATTGGTGGGCACTGGTGAGGCTGCATTAATGGGCACAGGTCAGGCTGCATTGGTGGGCACTGTTGAGGCTGCAATGGTGGGCACTGGTGAGGCAGCATTGATGGGCACAGGTCAGGCTGCATTGGTGGGCACTGGTGAGGTTGCATTGGTGGGCACTGGTGAGGCAGCATTGATGGGCACAAGTCAGGCTGCATTGGTGGGCACTGGTGAGGTTGCATTGGTGGGCACTGGTGAGGCAGCATTGATGGGCACAAGTCAGGCTGCATTGGTGGGCACTGGTGAGGTTGCATTGGTGGGCACTGGTGAGACTGCATTGATGGGCACAAGTCAGGCTGCATTGGTGGGCACTGGTGAGGTTGCATTGGTGGGCACTGGTGAGGCAGCATTGATGGGCACAGGTCAGGCTGCATTGGTGGGCACTGTTGAGGCTGCAATGGTGGGCACTGGCGAGGCAGCATTGATGGGCACAGGTCAGGCTGCATTGGTGGGCACTGGTGAGGTTGCATTGGTGGGCACTGGTGTGGCTGCATTGATGCATTATTTTTGTTACCACATTGTCTTGCTTCATAACATCAATATCCGTTCTAAAACCAGGTGGGCATGGATGGTGATGGTGAGCTGATTCGGTGGTTCAATGGGCCACTTGACTGTACTTGCCCCCCAGGCCTAAAGCTGCCAGCCCTCCACTGCTCATAAAAGCTGAAATATTAGCGGCAGAGAGATGAAAATAATTCCCTTGGATCATACGGGTGATGGGCTGCCAGCACCTATCACTCTGTATTTGTAGCTGGTTTCGGTGCCCAGAAAATCACACAAAACCGTTAGATGGCGCTGGGCTGCGGCAGGTGGATCGTGTTTGGCACTGTCGCGAATGGGAAAAAGGCGCTGGTTTTGGAAATCCTATCCATGATCCAGTGGTCAGCGCCGTTCCGGTCCGGTTTTATGTTGGTCGTTTCAGAACATGAAACATCCTGTGGGCTGAGACGGGAATGCCCCCCAGGGTTGATTGGTCAGGGGCCAACGTTCAGCCCACATCCATATTCCAATAAATCGGGGAGTCTCCGTGTTTCACGGGGTGCTTTCACAAAGTCAGTTCTAAACTGGGGGGTTTCCACCGATTCTTTGACATACTTCTGTCCAGGGATGAGCTGCGGTAACGTTTACTTCTGTTTTTAATTTTCGTATTATATGGTTTTGGTAAATCTGAAGACAAAAGTCTACAGAAAATTGTGTCGTGTGTATGGGGCTTTTAGAGTGCCCCAGATTGTATGTAAGATTCGTGTCATATCCTATATGCAAAAGAGGATTACCCAGCAGGGGAGCAGTAGGCGTCCAGACAAAACTACGTGGCAGACAAGATGGGAGAACTGGAGCTGCTACTGTACAAGGAGGAATGAGACTTTGTGGGAATTTCGGAGACTTGGTTCAACATCTCTCATGATTGTCTCATTAGTGGTAATTAGCATGGTTTCATGACGGATCGTTCTTGCCAAACCAATCTATTAACCTTCTATGAGGAGGAGAGCTGCCATCTGGATAAAGGAAGGCCTGTAGATGTGGTGTATCTGGATAAAGGAAGGTCTGTAGATGTGGTGTATCTGGATAAAGGAAGGTCTGTAGATGTGGTGTATCTGCATAAAGGAAGGTCTGTAGATGTGGTGTATCTGGATAAAGGAAGGCCTGTAGATGTGGTGTATCTGGATAAAGGAAGGTCTGTGGATGTGGTGTATCTGGATAAAGGAAGGCTGGTAGATGTGGTGTATCTGGATAAAGGAAGGTCTGTAGATGTGGTGTATCTGGATAAAGGAAAGTCTGTAGATGTGGTGTATCTGGATAAAGGAAGGTCTGTAGATGTGGTGTATCTGGATAAAGGATGGTCTGTAGATGTGGTGTATCT
Source organism: Glandirana rugosa (assembly GCA_018402905.1). NCBI lineage: Eukaryota > Metazoa > Chordata > Amphibia > Anura > Ranidae > Glandirana > Glandirana rugosa. Next base: position 26,267 of record BLSH010237587.1, on the reverse strand, counting down.
GGATAAAGGAAGGTCTATAGATGTGGTGTATCTGGATAAAGGAAGGTCTGTAGATGTGGTGTATCTGGATAAAGGAAGGTCTGTAGATGTGGTGTATCTGCATAAAGGAAGGTCTGTAGATGTGGTGTATCTGGATAAAGGAAGGCCTGTAGATGTGGTGTATCTGGATAAAGGAAGGTCTATGGATGTGGTGTATCTGGATAAAGGAAGGTCTGTAGATGTGGTGTATCTGGATAAAGGATGGTCTGTAGATGTGGTGTATCTCTATAAAGGAAGGTCTGTAGATGTGGTGTATCTGGATAAAGGATGGTCTGTAGATGCGGTGTATCTGGATAAAGGAGGGTCTGTAGATGTGGTGTATCTGGATAAAGGAAGGCCGGTAGATGTGGTGTATCTGGATAAAGGATGGTCTGTAGATGGGGGTGTATCTGGATAAAGGAAGGCTGGTAGATGTGGTGTATCTGGATAAAGGAAGGCCTGTAGATGTGGTGTATCTGGATAAAGGAGCCAAGCAGATCGATCTGTACAGAAGACAGGGGCCCCCTGATTGACGGTAATACACCCGCGCCACAGAACGTGCATTGCACCTCAAAGTTCCGGACCAGCGTTTGCTCCAGCGATAACCGCTCAGGGCGCCTGCTGGCCGGGATGATCGGGCGGTAGCGTGTAATTATCAATTGATGGAAGATATCCATTGTATGTGGCCTTTCCTCAATATCGGTTAAAGCCATATTCGCTGTACCCAGCGAATACCAGTAAACCAACACTGGGAGACACTGTGACAATACATAATACACCCTAAATTTCTACAACAATAAAGGAAGGTCTGTAGATGTGGTGTATCTGGATAAAGGAAGGTCTGTAGATGCGGTGTATCTGGATAAAGGATGGTCTGTAGATGGGGGTGTATCTGGATAAAGGGAGGTCTGTAGATGTGGAGTATCTGGATAAAGGAAGGCTGGTAGATGTGGTGTATCTGGATAAAGGAAGGCCTGTAGATGTGGTGTATCTGGATAAAGGAAGGTCTGAAGATGTGGTGTATCTGGATAAAGGAAGGTCTGTAGATGTGGTGTATCTGGACAAAGGAAAGCCTGTAGATGTGGTGTATCTGGATAAAGGAAGGTCTGTAGATGTGGTGTATCTGGATAAAGGAAGGTCTGTGGACGTGGTGTATCTGGATAAAGGATGGTCTGTAGATGCGGTGTATCTGGATAAAGGAGGGTCTGTAGATGTGGTGTATCTGGATAAAGGAAGGTCGGTAGATGTGGTGTATCTGGATAAAGGATGGTCTGTAGATGGGGGTGTATCTGGATAAAGGAAGGCTGGTAGATGTGGTGTATCTGGATAAAGGAAGGCCTGTAGATGTGGTGTATCTGGATAAAGGAAGGTCTGTAGACGTGGTGTATCTGGATAAAGGAAGGTCTGTAGATGTGGTGTATCTGGATAAAGGAAGGTCTGTAGATGTGGTGTATCTGGATAAAGGAAAGCCTGTAGATGTGGTGTATCTGGATAAAGGAAGGTCTGTAGATGTGGTGTATCTGGATAAAGGAAGGTCTTTGGATGTGGTGTATCTGGATAAATGAGGGTCTGTAGATGTGGTGTATCTGGATAAAGGATGGTCTGTAGATGTGGTGTATCTGGATAAAGGATGGTCTGTAGATGTGGTGTATCTGGATAAAGGATGGTCTGTAGATGCGGTGTATCTGGATAAAGGAGGGTCTGTAGATGTGGTGTATCTGGATAAAGGAAGGCCGGTAGATGTGGTGTATCTGGATAAAGGATGTTCTGTAGATGTGGTGTATCTGGATAAAGGAAGGTCTGTAGATGTGGTGTATCTGGATAAAGAAAGGTCTTTAGATGTGGTGTATCTGGATAAAGGATGGTCTGTAGATGTGGTGTATCTGGATAAAGGAAGGTCTGTAGATGTGGTGTATCTGGATAAAGGAAGGGTCTGTAGATGTGGTGTATCTGGATAAAGGAAGGTCTGTAGATGTGGTGTATCTGGATAAAGGAAGGCCTGTGGATGTGGTTTATCTGGATAAAGGAAGGTCTGTAGATGTGGTGTATCTGGATAAATGAAAGCCTGTAGATGTGGTGTATCTGGATAAAGGAAGGTCTGTAGATGTGGTGTATCTGGATAAAGGAAGGTCTTTGGATGTGGTGTATCTGGATAAATGAGGGTCTGTAGATGTGGTGTATCTGGATAAAGGATGGTCTGTAGATGTGGTGTATCTGGATAAAGGATGGTCTGTAGATGTGGTGTATCTGGATAAAGGATGGTCTGTAGATGCGGTGTATCTGGATAAAGGAGGGTCTGTAGATGTGGTGTATCTGGATAAAGGAGGGTCTGTAGATGTGGTGTATCTGGATAAAGGATGGTCTGTAGATGTGGTGTATCTGGATAAAGGAAGGTCTGTAGATGTGGTGTATCTGGATAAAGAAAGGTCTTTAGATGTGGTGTATCTGGATAAAGGATGGTCTGTAGATGTGGTGTATCTGGATAAAGGAAGGTCTGTAGATGTGGTGTATCTGGATAAAGGAAGGTAGGTCTATGTGGTGTAGATGTCTGGAAGGAAA
>BLSH010237556.1:9509-19959 GCA_018402905.1 Glandirana rugosa | reverse complement strand
TTCGTTGTCCGTGCGATCGTTCGGGTTCCGTCCGGACCCGGACTTTGTCCCGAAGTTCGGACGGACCAGCAGAACCCGAACTTCCAGGTGTTCGCTCAACTCTAGTTACAAATCCATTTCTACTGGGACTCCAGTGAACCACAATGAGAGCCATTATCTACAATTGGAGAAAACCTGGAACAGTAAAGAACCTTCCCATTAGTGCCCATCCTACCAAAAGGACTCCAAGAGCACAACGATGACTCATCCAGAAGGTTAAAAAGAACCCAGAACATCATCTAAAGCAGTGGTTCTCAACTCCAGTCCTCGGGACCCACTAACAGGCCAGGATTGCAGGATAACTGAAATGCATCACAGGTGATTTTATTTGCTGCTCAGTGCTTGCAGTATTCTAGTCTGCATCTCCCCAAGGTAATACTTAAAATCTGGCCTGTTGGTGGGTCCTGAGGACCGGAGTTGAGAACCACTGGTCTAAAGAACTGCAGGCTTCACTTGCCTCAGGTAAGGTCAGTGTTCATAATACAACAATAAGAAAGAGACTGAGCAAAATGGTGTTCATGGGAGAGTTCCAAGGCCAAAGCCAATGCTGACCAAAAAGAACACAAAGGCTCGTCTTACATTTGCTAAAAAACATCTTGATTGTCCCCAAGATTTTGGGCAAATATTCTGTGGACTGACAAAACAAAAGTTGAACTTTTTGGAAGGTGTGCATCCCGTTACATCTGGCGTAAAACTAACACAGCATTTCATAAAAAGAACATCATACCAACAGTCAGACATGGTGGTGGGAGTGTGATGTTCTGGGGTGAACCTGGGCGACTTGTCATAATTGATTGAACCAGAAAAGGAGAATGTCTGGCCATCAGTTCCTGACCACTTGGCTTATGCAGCAGGACAATGATCCAAAACACACCAGAAATGGAAAACCAGAAAACACACCTTTGAATGGCTCAAACAGAAAAAAAATTAGCCTAGTCAAAGTCTGGACTTAAATCCAATTGAGATGCTGTCACATGACCTTAAACTGGCGGCCGTTCATGCTGGAAAACCCTCCAATGTGGCTGAATTAAAACAATTCTGAAAAGAAGAGTGGGCCAAAATTCCTCCATTACCTCATTATCATTTTTGCAAATGCTTGATTGCAATTGTTTCCACCAGGGGTGGTAAACCAGAGTTATTAGGTTTTGGGGGGCACTTACTTTTTTTTACATAAGACTAGACAGGTTTTTTCCCTTAATAAATGAAATCATCATTTAAAAACTGCATTTTGTATTTACTCGGGTTATCTTTGTGTAATGTCAAAAAGTTGTTTGATGATCGGAATCATTTAAAGTGGTTGTAAAGCCTCAAGGTTCTTCACCTTAATGCATTCTATGCCTTTTTCTTACCTGAGCCAATCCAGCGATGTGCACCAGTGCAGCAGCTCCAGCCGTTGAAGCTCTCCTCATTGGACAGATTGATAGCAGCAGGAGCCATTGGGACTTGGGAGCGAGCCCGCAAGGGTGCCCCCATGGAAAGCGACTTTCTGTGGGGGCACCGGATGAAGAAGAGGCGCCTGGTGTGCCAACAGGGGAACCCTGAAAAGGAATAGAATTGGAGCTGCTCTGCGCAAAACCATTGTTATATATAACCGAGTATACACAGTAGATGTTTATTATTTTAACCACTTCAGATCCACGCTATAGCCGATTGTCGGCTACAGCGCGGATCTGCTTTGCCGGGAGGCTGTCAATAGATGTCCTCCCCTTTTGCTCATGCTAGGCGCACTCTCGCCACCGCACGCCACGTGAGCGTGCCTGCGGATTGGGCAGATTCGATGTTCGCCGGAGACCCGCGATCTCTTCACAGAGAGCCAGAATGGGGAACCACCAATGTAAACACGGCGGTTCCCCGCTCTGCGAGGGAGGGGCATGACAGATCTACTGATCCCTGTGATCGGCAACAGTTAGATCTGTTATGTCCCTGCCAGCCCAGCCCCCACACAGTTAGAACACAATGGGGGAACACATTTAACCCCTTCACTGCCCCCTTAGTGTTAACCCCTTCACTGCCAATGACATTTATACAGTAATCAGTGGATATTTTTAGATCTAATCGCTGTATAAATGTCATTGGTCCCAAAAAAGTGTAAAAAAGTCAGACATGTCCGCCGCAATATCGCAGTCCCGATAAAAATCGCAGATCGCCGCCATTACCAGTAAAAGAAAATTAAAATAATAAAAACACCATAAACCAATGTCCACAGACTGTAGGCGCTTTAACTTTTGTGCAACCCAATTAATATACGCCGATCATGACCCCTGAGGACGTTGACGGGCTGTCAACGAAACGTCGCGTCGGGTGGCAAGGGAATTGCACGTCATTTCCGCCCAGAGGAACGCAGGTGGAGCGCTTTTGGCGTCCCCTGCTTCCTCCTCTTTTTACCTATGTTCTGTGCAATCGTTCCTCACAAGGACGGTCGGTTGTAAATTTTTGGATCGGGTTGTTTTTACACTTTGGTTTTTTATTAAAACGTGCTTCACTATCGGAGTTCCCCCGTTTGTTTTTTTCAGATTGGAGCCTATGAACGATCGGTCGGGATATCCCTGTCAAGATCAAGGTGGTTGGTTCATCTCTCATATCATTTTGATTTCGCCATCTGGTAAGTGGGGTTCCTATTGGGCCACAAGGGAGATACCCAGTGTGAAGCAGATATCTTGCTTATCCGCATGTGTATAATGACAGGCATTCCCACAAAGCTAGTTGACCCTTGGGGTCAGGGAAATCTGGTAAGTGGGAAAGCCAGTAGGTTCCCAAAGGCATTTTATTGAAGATCAGCCTACTTTTGTATTGCTACCTTTTTTTACACATACAACACCCTGTTCATTTATTTCCTGGGACACTTCTAAGATTTAAGATTCTGGACATTTATTCTAAACGTTTAGAATCATTTAGCTCAGGAATTGTAATACTGCGCTTTAGTATGAATGCAGTTGTGTACTAATCTGTGTTTATTAAAGTGATAGAAAAATGGTGCAGGCGCTATAATTTAAATAAGCAGTAAGTGTTATCTCTGGGATTATTTATTCTGGAAGAAATCACACTCATCATACGAGAGAGGTATCTCCTTATGTATGAAGAACTGCTGAATGAGCGCGGTATTCAGTGAATCCAATATACGCCGATTGCTATTTTTTTTATCAAAAATATGTAGAAGAATATATGTCGGTCTAAACTGATGAATACATTTGTTTTTTTATGTTTTATTTTTGGACATTTATTATAGCAAAAAGTAAAAAATATTGTTATTTTTTTTCAAAATTTTCGCTCTTTGTTTGTTTATAGAGCAAAAAATAAAAACCGCAGAGGGGATCAAATACCACCAAAAGAAAGCTCTATTTGTGGGAAAAAAAGGACGCCAATTTTTTTTTGGGGTACAATGTCGCACGACCGCGCAATTGTCATTCAAAGTGTGACAGCGCTGAAAACTGAAGATTGGTCCGGGCAGGAGGGGGGTTTAAGTGTCCAGTAAGCAAGTGGTTAAAAACAAAATCAGACGTTTCAACCAAAAGTGTGACAAATATGCAAAAAAAAATCAAGAAGGGTGCAAATACTTTTTCATAGCACAATGCATATATATATATATATATAAATATATATATATATACACAGTATATCCCCTTTATGTCTAAGGGTAAAACAAATTGAAATGCCTAAGCATCATTTTGCAATTGTGACATGTGTTAGTAAAGCCGTATATTTGATTACAACTACTTTTGTGCATTCAGGTGGATTATACCGCGTTTTATTTAGGACAAATTGGGCTTTCATTTGGTGGTAAATGGTTATGGATATATCTCCTGATTTTTTTTTATTATTATCAAAAGTAAATTGGCCCAAAATAGTAAAAAAATAAAAACATGTTTTTAAAATGCAACTATTTATATTTCTTGCTACTACCATAACCTACCACCAAAAAACAACCCAAAAAAAAATTTCTCCTGCTGCTGACAATTGCAGCGATACCACACATGTGTATGTTAGGTGATGCTTGTAACCGTAGTACAGCCCAGAAACAATAGTGAGCATTTTTTTTTAATGCTACCTAAAACACTGAACCTGATACTAATTTAAAAAAAATCCTGTCCAAAAAAATCCTGACCCCGACCTTTAACCCTGACCTTTGAATTTGACCTTTGACCCTGACCGAAACAATAACCCTGGCATTGACCTAGATCAAACCTTGATCTAGGTTTTTTTTAATATCTTTTTTTAAATTGTTATTTTCTGTCTCTGCAAGGACAGAGAGTAATACGATGTATCTTTCTCGTCCATTCAAACATGTGTGGGGGGGGTGGGCTTCACAGTGACTGATTACTGTGATAGCCAATCAAAGTCTATCACAGTGACCAGGTGACCAGGAACCAGACGTTCTAATGAACTCAGGGCTCTTGGTGAAACCCAGGTCTCTGTGCTGAGAGCGTGCCATGTACTGCGCTCCCAGCACAAAGGGAGATACTCAAAAAAGCGGCCCCACAGAAAAAAATTATAATGTCTATTGGGGACGAAACGCGTTGGGTGAGGACCGTGCGCCCATCGCAGTAGTTTCATATGTTGTTTTATTCTGTTTTTCCAGCATTACATTTTATCCGTTTATCCACAATAAAAGTGTTGATTTTATTCTACCAAGTAGAGCGTCGTCTTTTTCCTTTTTCCACATATCCATCTTGGGAGCTTTGACGTTTAAGCATACCGGAGGAAACAGACGGAGGAGTTTGGATTCACTGCCCTATCAATAGGGCCCTCAAAAGGGAGTGACGCCTACCTGGAACCACTGGACTAAAGTTACAGTCTACCCCTGTGATGGGTAACCCACACAAGCCTGGCTGACCCTCCAGTCGTATGACTGAGAAGGTCCAACCATTCTGGAAAGAGTCCACCTTTTCCATTTTGATGGTTTCAGCTGCATTGGAAAGAACCTGGTGTGAATACATACCATTTGTGCTCCTGGTTGCATTTTTAAAAATGTATTTATATTAGAAGTAGAGTTGATCGAACACCTGGACGTTCGGGTTCGGCCGAACTTTCCGAAAACATTCGGGTTTGGTACCAAACGTCATCCGAACTTTAACCCGGACACCGAACCCCATTGAAGTCAATGGGGACCCGAACTTTTCGGCACAAAAATGACTATAAAAAAGTCCTGGAAAGTGCTAGAGGGCTGCAAAAGGAAGAAAATTGGGAGAATGGGAGATGTTATTAGATCTGCAATCTGTCCCTCAAAGCAGTAGTAATCTCTACCTAGTCCAGTATCAGAACGTTCTGTAATCAGATTGTTCTGTAATGCAGGATGAGAGATCGTTCTGTAATCAGATCATTCTGTAATGCAGGATGAGATGTTATAGATCTACAATCTGTCCCTCACAGCAGTAGTAGTAATCTCTACCTAGTTATTATCACTGCAATCTGTCCCTCACAATCTGTCCCTCACAGCGCTGGAAGCATCCTCTCCCTACACTAACCTGAGAGCATGTGACATGCAGCACTGTGACTCCAGCCTCATATAGAGGCTGGGTCACTTCATACACTGGCCAATCACAGCCATGCCATTAGTAGGCATGGCTGTGATGGCTTCTAGGGAAAACCAGTGTAACGCTTGTTGATTGGCTGCCCTGCAGCTATTCAACATGCGTGATAAAAAAAAAACAGAACCCAGAAACCGAACCCGAACGTTCGGGTTCGGATTCGGGACACGGACACCCGAAAGTTCGGTACGGACCCAAACTTTACAGTTTGGGTTCACTCAACTCTAATTAGAAGCAAACCTTTAACTTTGGACTTTGTTTATAATTATGGATACTATTTATACACTTTTATTAATGCCGTGTGCACCTTTTTGATCTATCACACTCTTGATATATATTTTAGCACTACACTTTTTGTTTTCTACAATAAGGCTTACCTGTAGGTTCCCTGCATATCTCCCAAACCTGCACGGTTCAGGAAATATACAGTGTACTGTGTGTGCCCACGTCATCGGGCGCATGCGCAGTGAAGAAACGTGCCGTGACTGGCGGCTCCCACATGCAATGCGCTGGAGTGACATCACGTGACTCCGGCCAGTCACAGAGCCGGAGATCGCGGCCCCAGAAGGAAGATGGGCAGAAGAGGGACGCGGCCTGGAGCGGGGACATCGCCATACATTACAGGCTTCCAATGCTAGTATGTGGCGCATAATTGGCTACTATGCGATGCATAGTAGCCATTATGCTTTTTCTTTGCAGGGTAACATAGAGGAAGTAAAACCCATCAGGGTTTACTTCCTCTTTAACATAAAAACAGTTGCAGCTACAACACTGTTAGTGGAACAACACTCCCTGCACTGCACTGTTACTATAAGATTGTGGGTTTATTTGCTTGTTTTCTTTACTTAGCCCTTTCCCCTTCATACACTGTATGTAAAATTGATAAAATGTTTGCTTTACCCTTTTCCAATGTGTCAAAAAGATGAAAGATGAACACAAATGGAAGACAATGATTCATTTGTTATTGTGTTAGGTATTCTTATCTATCTATAGTATTTATTCAAGTGTTTTTAATTTATGTATTGTATCTAAATGTCTGTAATAAAGAATATAAATACAGTATCTGAGTACACCCCTCACATTTGTGTAAATATTTTATTCTATCTTTTCATGTGACAACACTGAAGAAATGACACTTTGCTACAATGTAAAGTAGTGAGTGTACAGCTTGTATAACAGTGTAAATTTGCTGTCCCCTCAATATAACTCAACACACAGCCATTAATGTCTAAACCACTGGAACAAAAGTGAGTACACTCCTAAGTAAAAAAATGTCCAAATTGGGCCCAATTAGCCATTTTCCCTCCCCGGTGTCATGTGACTCATTAGTGTTACAAGGTCTCAGGTGTGAATGGGGAGCAGGTGTGTTAAGTTTAATGTTATCACTCTCATTCTCTCATACTGGTCACTGAAAGTTCAACATGGCACCTCATGGCAAAACACTCTCTGAGGATCTGAAAAAAAGAATTGTTGCTCTACATAAAGATGGCCTAGGCTATAAGAAGATTGCCAAAAACATGAAACTGATCTGCAGCACGGTGGCCAAGACCATACAGTGGCTTAACAGGACAATTTCCACTCAGAACAGGCCTCACCATGGTCAACCAAAGAAGTTGAGTGCATGTGCTCAGTGTCATATCCAGAGGTTGTCTTTGGGAAATAGACGTATGAGTGAGTGAAGGGGTGGGCGGGTCAGCCTGTCAGTGCTCAGACCATACGCCACACACTGCATCAAATTGGTCTGTGTGGCTGTCAATCCCAGAAGGAAGCCTCTTCTAAAGATGATGCACAAGAAAGCCCGCAAACAGTTTGCTGAAGACAAGCAGATTACTGGAACCATGTCTTGTGGTCTGATGAGACCAAGATAAACGTATTTGGTTCGGATGGTGTCAAGCGTGTGTGGTGGCAACCAGGTGAGGAGTACAAAGACAAGTTTGTCTTGCCTACAGTCTAGCATGGTGGTGGGAGTGTCACGGGCACTGGGGAGCTACAATTCATTGAGGGAACCATGAATGCCAACATGTACCTTGACATACTGAAGCAGAGCATGATCCCCTCCCCTCTGAGACTAGGTCGAAGGCCGGAATTCCAACATGATAATGACCCCAAACACACCTCCGAGATGACCATTGCCTTGCTAAAGAAGCTGAGGGTAAAGGTGAAGGACTGGCCAAGCATGTCTCCAGACCTAAACCCTATTGAGCATCTGTGGGGCCTCCTCAAACGGAAGGTGGAGGAGCGCAAGGTCCCTAACATCCACCAGCTCCGTGATGTCATCATGGAGGAGTAGAAGAGGACTACAGTGGCAACCTGTGAAGCTCTGGTGAACTCCATGCCCAAGAGGGTTAAGGCAGTGCAGAAAAATAATGGTGGCCACACAAAATTTTGACACTTTGGGCCCAATTTGGACATTTTCCCTTAGTGGTGTACTCACTTTTGTTGCCAGCAGTTTAGACGTTAATGGCTGTGTGTTGAGTTATTTTGAGGGGACAGTAAATTTACACTGTTATACAAGCTGTACACTCACTACTTTACATTGTAGCAAAGTGTCAGCTCTTCAGTGTTGTCTCATGAAAAGATAGAATAAAATATTTACACAAATGTGAGGGGTGTACTTACTTTTGTGAGATACTGTATATAAATAAATAATTAAATAAACAAATACATTTGTAAGTTACCTTTGCTATCAAGAATTAATAAAAAGCCATGACTGGTGAAGGCTAAGGTAATTTGATAACAACCTAATAAATAAAACCAAATTAAAAAAATATATATATATTATAATTTGTAATTGTAGACTTTCTTTATTTGGTAAACCAGTGAAAATCCAAAGCAAGTCAATGATGTTACATTTGTTATCAGACCCTGTAGTGGTGATAGTGGTCTTTTCCTTCAGTCAGTTCTATACGGGAGGACGATGTATCAGGTATAAATGGAACAGGCAAATTGTCCTTGCGGCATCTAATAGTGTATAAAAGCATTCAGCATCTCCCTAATATCTCCATCCATATCCCCCCTGTGTATCATTACACTGCCGAGATCGCACTGCAGCCTCAGGAGAAATGGCTGAGGACGATTGAAAAAAATGTATTTCCATTATTAATATGCAGCTCATCATTTAAGGAAGAATAAAATATTCCCTTGCTTGTAATTATCATTTCCATTTTTATCATTCCTTGTACAGGTGCCTCACAACATTGAATTGATGTTACATGGGCTTTAGAAGAGCGAGAGCTTTCATTATAAGAGTTTAACCACTTAACCCCTGGAAGGTTTTGCAGCTTTAGGACCAGAGCACTTTTTGCGATTCGGCGCTGCGCTGCTTTAACTGACAATTGCGCGGTCGTGCGACGTTGTTCCCAAACGAAATTTGCGTCCTTTTTTTCCCACAAATAAAGCTTTCTTTTGGTGGTATTTGATCGCCTCTGCGTCATTTCTGATCGCCGCTATAAACAAAAGAAGAGCGACCATTTTGCAAAAAAACCCAAATTTCTTACTTTTTGCTAAAATTCAAATCCAAAAAAAAATATAAAAAAAATTTTTTTTTCACCGTTTTTGGCCGATTTATATTCTTCCTCATATTTGCGATAAAAAAAATTGCAATCGGCGCTTATTGATTGGTTTGCGCAAAAGTGGCCGCGTTTACGGATGGTGAGAATTCATTACTGGGGTTTTTATTTTTTTTTACTAGTAATGGCGGCGATCTGCGATTTTTAGCGGTAATGCGATATTGCGGCGGACATGTCGGAACATTTTGACACTTTTTTGAGACCAATGACATTTATACAGCGATCAGAAATTTAAATGTCCACTGATTACTGTATAAATGTCATTGGCAGTGAAGGGGTTAACCTGGGGGGGAGAGCTAGGGGTTAACTGTGTTCCCTGGGCGTGTTCTAACTGTGGGGGGGGGTTGGGCTAACATGGGCATGAGAGATCTAACTGATCCCAGTGACAGGGATCAGTAGATCTCTCATGCCCCACTGACAGGGCGGGGAACCGCCGTGTTTACATCGGCGGTTCCCCGTTTTTTCTCTGTTGCCGCTCATCGCGGCTCGCCGGCGGACATCGGGTCCGCCCGAGCCGCGGGCACACTCCCCAGGAGTGCGGCGGGTGCGCGCGCGCGCCCCCCTGGTGGCCAAATGCGAATCGCCGTTTATTTACGGCGATTCGTAGCAGCGCTCCCCCACTGCCGCCGTGAAAAGACGGCGCGCGGTGGGGAAGCGGTTAATATTACTTTATCAGCAGAAATAAAGTTTTGGTGCCAGCCTAAGAAAATGTTTGTTTCCTAGGTCAATAAATAGAGCAATATGAGTGGATAAACCTGCGCATACTGATATTTGATGCGTGAGCTTTGAAAGTTCAGATCTATAATGACATTTGCAAGTTCTGGAGGGGTAATGGAGTTTTAACAATGGGTTATAATTAGAGTTGAGCGAACACCTGGAAGTTCGGGTTCTGCTGGTCCGTCCGAACTTCGGGACAAAGTCCGGGTCCGGGTCCGGACGGAACCCGAACGATCGCACAGGGCTTCAAGCCTGCCTGGTCGTCTTGGGCTTGAAGGTCCACAAGCGAGTTGAGATTAATATTGGGTAACAATTTTGAGGTAATGGGGAGGTCTTGAACGTTTACAGTAATATCTAGACTTGAAAGTTTCGAGTGCGTAGTTTATAGTCATACGCGTCCAAATAGGTGAGTATAACGAGATAAATAACTGGATCCTTTGTTTGTAAAAGAATCCGACCGTGGTTTTGAAATAAAGACGACTATTTCATTATAATTGGCGAAGGGGTGGCGCGCGGCAGAAAAGTGCCGCCGTCACCCCCTCGCGACGATGCTTAGCGGCATTTATTTGCCGCTAAGCGTAAACCGGTGGTCCCCCCGCG
>BLSH010237555.1:414802-424974 GCA_018402905.1 Glandirana rugosa | reverse complement strand
GTTCGCTCTCTTACTTATATTCTCCCCTTTCCCCCGTAGGGACAGATCAGGGTAAAGACTGGCTCTTCCGCAGGCTGTCCGTTGGCAACTGGGATTGGGACCGTGTCCCTAAACTTATATCCGACTCCTACGACAACTCGTATTTAAAAGGGTCGGGTTACAAACAGTCACATACACGGTACTTTAGGGTCCGGTGGGACAGCTTGCGGAAGAGCCGCAGTCACCTGTCTTTTTTCGGAAGACACACCCAACGTAATTCGGTTACCAACTCCAAATCCCGGAACTATTACAACAGTGCCCGAAGAGAACCTTGCCAGTAGATTACAACCCCTCTTACCTTCTCTTGTTTCCGCTGAACAAGCAGGCTTTGTCCCTGGAAGAGAAGCCCGTGACAACATTATCAAGGCCCTAAACCTCAACCATTGGCTTAATGCAACCCACACAGAAGGCTTTTTTCTGTCCACTGACGCCGAGAAGGCGTTCGACAGGGTGGCCTGGGATTTCATGGCACATACACTGACAAACATTGGGCTGGGAAAATTTATGCTCAACAGCATCCTCAGCCTATATTCAAATCCCTGTGCCAGGGTTAGGGTCAACGGTTGCCTGTCGGACGCCTTCTCGGTCAGAAATGGGACTAGACAGGGATGCCCCCTTTCCCCTCTTATATTCATTCTCTCGCTTGACCCCCTAATAAGAAAAATCAATTCGAACCCTGATATCACAGGAATTCATGTGGCGAATAAAAACTATAAACTCGCTGCCTTTGCAGACGATATATTGTTGTTCCTCACCAAACCACTGATTTCTCTCCATAATCTACTAAAAGAATTTAATACATTTGGTGAATTCTCCAACTTTAAAATAAATTTCAAAAAATCCCATGCTCTAAATGTGACCCTATCAGCCCCCTTATCTCACTCCTGTGAGACCTCTTTTCCTTTTGAATGGCGCACCATGGAGATTCCCTACTTGGGGATTAAACTTCCAGCCAAACTCGGAGACATATACACCCTAAATTACCACCCATTCCTACAGAGATGTACCAAGGACTTAGAAGACTGGTCAGGGCTCGCCATCTCTTGGTTTGGTAAAGTGGCCGCAATCAAAATGACTACCCTACCTAGATTCCTCTACCTGGCGCAGGCCATCCCTATTGCCCTCCCGGGTTCATTCTTTCTCTCCTTACGCTCCAAATTGAACGTCTTTATCTGGAAGAAATCTGCCCCCAGGATTAGCCTATCTCGTCTCACAGCCCCCAAGTCCATGGGTGGTATCGGTCTACCCGACTTTAAAAAATATCATCAAGCCGCCCTTTTAACTAGAGTAGTGGATCACCACATCCACTCAACCCACAAAGACTGGGTCGATCTTGAAAATCGAATTACTGACTCTCCTCTCCACTACCTCGCCTGGACACACGAGGGGAGGAGATCTTTGAAGGCCAAAGACCACATCCTAATTTCCCCCCTGATATCTTCCCTTCAGGAGGTTTCCAAGAATTCTAAGATAACTTCCTGGCCAAGTCCTCTCACCCCCATCAAAGATAATCCTGATTTCCCTCCTGGTCATGGGAGTAGCTGTTCCCTCCCCAACACAATACTCAACCTAAGGGCAACTCACTTTTTCCAGAACGGTTCCTTTCGCTCCAGCAAGAATCTCTCAGAGACTTACCAATTGCCTCAGTTACCCCTCTGGGCATATCTCCAAACCAGACATTACCTCAATGACCCCAAGATTAAGACAGCCTTTAGTAGGCCTGTAACAGAATTCAAAAAACTTTGCCTTGGCCCCCCTCAAAGGCACCTCATCGCAACTATTTACTCTCTTTTATCCTCGGTGGACCGGAGCGCCCTGGGCCCTATTATCAGGGCCTGGGCCTTTCCGGCTGGCCAGGATTTATCGCCCACCCAATGGGAATCAGCCTGTTTAACTGCATTAAAGGGCACTACCAATGTTTCCTCACAAGAACATAATTACAAGGTACTCACCCAGTGGTACAGAACGCCACTTATCCTCCACAAAATATTTCCTAGGGTTCCGGACACCTGTTGGAGATGTGAATCACATTCGGGCACGATGTCTCACATATGGTGGGATTGTCCCCGTATAGCCCCGTATTGGTCTGCTGTGCACGAAATTGTCTGCAAAGTTACCACACAACAGTTAGAATGCACAGCACAGCAATGCCTTCTTAACTTCTCCAAGGGCATGAAAGGTCTATACAGGAAATCCTTAGCTATGCACATGATCAATTCTGCCCGTTCATGTATCCCTGTCCTCTGGAAACAAAAAAGAGCACTTACACTTAAAGAATGGTTTATCAGGCTCAATAAAACTCAGGACATGGAAGAATTAATAGCCATTGCCTCAGAGAATATTTCCTCATTCCACAAAACCTGGATGTGCTGGATAGAATACAAACAATCTGACCAATATAAGGAGCTACTGGTGGCCCCCTAGCAAAAACCCCATATAAAATACTATCTACGATTAAGAAACACAGCTGGTCAAACCCTTTCCCTGTTTTCCCTTCGCATCCCACCCCCCCCACCCTTAACCCCTTTCCTCCCCAAGGTACCCCCATCTTATTCTAGTCACGGTGGAAAACAGTACCCCAAATTAACAAACTAAAGTAATCTGAGTCAAGTAATCCCCTTAATGGTCTCACTATTCAAAGCTAACCTTCTATCGGTCACACTTTAGTTGCTCAGCATTCCCTGACACCCGCTTAAACTCCAGTTATTTGAAATCTATCTCCATTTGCTCTTACTTAGTTTGCCTATTCTTTCAGTATTCAATCAGTTTGTATTTCATGTGATTGTACTGTTGGATGAGGTAACCTCTTTTATTTGGTACACATGATCACAGCTGCTACCATACCATTACTGCTCGACTAGAGTCCACCTATTGTACTGTCTTCATTGTGCCTCAATAATGCTTATTGTGAAACTAATGTAATCAGGGTTGAACAACTCCCTTCTTAGACTTGCTACTCAGTGTGAACCCTCTAATTGCCATACTCTTGCTGGTTATCATTCCTAGATACCCTATGACATTCTAGATAACTGAAATTTGTCTTAAATCGCTCATGCTTAATTGGTTCACCTTACTAATACTCAATCTGTCTAGTACTCTTTTGTTTGTACTGTTGCTTGTTTTTTCCTCTTTTATACTGTTCATATGATTACAGCTGTTACCTTACTATTGTCGTTTGGTCTGAGCTCACTTACTGTACTGTTTTCACTATGACTCAATAAAGCTTTTGTGGAATTAAAATATATTATGACAGGAAGCACTTCAGGCAGCCCAATTGTGTTCTCTGAGCAGAGGTGTTGCTGGAGGGGGGGAGTGGGAGATCAGGGGCTCCAGCCCAAAGAAATGTGGCACACCTTGCACGCCACGGCAAAAATGGGTGTGGTCTAAACTAAATAGCGTGCGTGAATTAAAGGGACGTGGCTTTGGGGTGTGGCTCACGTCTGAGATGAACGAGGGATGGAATAAGGAAGAAAGAAAGAGATAGGAAGGGAAGGAAAGAGAAAAGAAGGAAGGAAAGAAGTCAGGATGGAGGGACAGCAGGCCCAGGCCCTACACCACAATAGCAATATGTGTATTCCAGATAGTTTAACAGTCTGCAGATAAAGATACTCCAATCACCTGCTGTTAGCGCTTCAATCATCCCGGCAGAATGGATGTTATGGTGTCAGGATGATTGAAGCACGTTATTTATATTATTACATTGTAATATGAAATGAAATAGTTACAACTCACCATAATGCAGAATCAGTGGGAGCCCCGAGCTTGTCACTCGCCACCGTTGTCTGCTACCAAATGCCATCAGGTGTCCCCAGCGGAGTCCCTCCTTCCATCACAGGTGTCCCCCAGCAGAGTGCCTCCTTACACGGGTGCCCCCAGCGGGTTCCCTCCTTCCATCAGGTGCCCCCAGCGAAATCCCTCCTTCCATCAGGTGCCCCCCAGCGGAGTCCCTCCTTCCATCACAGGTGTACCCCAGTGGAGTCCCTCCTTCCATCACAGGTGTCCCCAGTGGAGTCCCTCCTTCCATCACAGGTGTCCCCCAGCAGAGTCCCTCCTTCCATCACAGGTGTCCCCCAGCAGAGTCCCTCCTTGCATCACAGCTGTCCCCCAGTGGAGTACCTCCTTCCATCACAGGTGTCCCCAGTGGAGTCCCTCCTTCCATCACAGGTGTCCCCCAGTGGAGTCCTTCCTTCCATCACATGTGCCCCCAGCGGAGTTCCTCCTTCCATCACAGGTGCCCCCCCAGTGGAGTCCCTCCTTACATCACAGGTGTCCCCCAGCAGAGTTCCTCCTTCCATCACAGGTGCCCCCCAGCGGAGTTCCTCCTTACATCACAGGTTTCCCCCAGTGGAGTTCCTCCTTACATCACAGGTGCCCCCCACTGGAGTGTCCCTCCTTACATCACAGGTGCCCCCCAGTGGAGTGTCCCTCCTTACATCACAGGTGCCCCCCCAGTGGAGTTCCTCCTTACATCACAGGTGCCCCCCACTGGAGTGTCCCTCCCTAGTACAGAGCAAGTATCGCACAGACAGTATGCAGCCAGAACAGAGCACATCCCCCCTGCCGCCATGGGAGTGGGCGGCTCTGACAACTACCCACTTCCCCCTCAGGTCCGGCACTCAGGGCTGTGGAGAGAGAGGATTCTCCACTCATCTCCACAGTGCAGCTGCAGTGGCGAAAGTGCAGTGATGCGGGCGGGCAGAGAGAGATGATGTCATCTCTGCTCGCTCGCCCCGCTCTCTCTCGAATCCCTCCCTTCTAATGCAGACGGCTCCATAGAGCCGGCCGCTAGCAGCTCTATCAAGCCGCTCTTCCGCGGCTTAGTCAGGTCGCCCACCTGTGGCTCTGTCAAGTCGCCAGGCCGGCGACTTGACACTGCCATTAGGGGCCCCTCAGGAGGCTCAGGCTGAGGGCGTGACATTCGGGGCTGAAGCCCTGATAGCCACCTCCTGGCAATGCCCCTGTCTCTTAGTAATGCACAGCGACTGTCTCATCTGTATAATGTGTTATGGGTACATTATACTCCTTCTAGGCTATACATGATGGGCGTAAAGAACAGCAATGATTGCACCAGATGCTCAAGTGATCACAGAGACCTTATACATCTCTTAAGGTGATGTCCGAAGCTCCACCTGTGCTGGACAAACGTCATAGACACCATTAATAGAGTATTTCAGGTCCAGGTTCCACTGGACCCCAAACCATGCATATTGGGCATACTCAATGACCTATCGCTAGATGATAACACCAGACAGGCCATTGCAAGGGCTCTCTTTCAAGCCCGCAAGCTCATCCTTAGAGGTTGGAAGGCAACAGAGCCTCCCACCCTAAAGGAATGGATAGGACAGATGGGGTCACCTTACGCCTGGAAAAATACATTCTCCAGCATCGGGGTCATCCTGGCAAATTTGACCAGCTGTGGTCCCCCTGGGTAAGTACTCTGGGCTTATCACCAGTAGATATAATTCTAGACAGACTACTACTATAAACCTTTGGGTGGACCAGGTGGAGAGGTCTCCATAAATACATAACCCTAGGTTGGAAAACCAAATTGGGGGTGGCAGGAGGGGGGATGTGATATTTGTTCTACTGTATTTTCTGTGGCATCACATACTAGCCTATTATGTTCCACTTACCTGCCATCGCCACCTGTGCTGTTCCCGCAATAGGAAGTGTCCATCTTCGCCCCTCTTCCTTCCGAAGCCGTGAACTCCGGCGCTGTGACTGGCCGGAGTCGCATGACATCACTCCCGCGCAAGCGTGCGGTAGCCGCCAATGGCGGCACACTGTCAGTGAAGAAACAGCATGGAGGCCTTTTCTTCGATGCGCATATGGCGAATGACATCGACACATGCCAGTATTGCGTATATCTCCTAAACCATGCAGATTTAGGAGATATACAGGGAAGCTACAGGGAAGCCTGATTATAGGCCTACCTGTAGTTTAAAGTGGTTGTCAAGAGTTGACAACCACTTTAACTGGAACCTGTATTGTTCATGTAATTCCTTGTTTTATCTCAATAAAATCCTTTCTGAGAAGAAAAATATATATATATATATTATGATACTCTGCAATGAATAATCGTAGTCTAATTTACATGCTTAGACTGTAGGTTTGGAACAAAGATAAAACTTATCAGTAATTAAAGATATAGACAGAATAATTGTAACATATTTTATTTTATTTTATTTTTCTTGTTAAAATGTTCTAATGGGAATTAACAAGGAAAAAGGAAATGTACATATCACAAAAAAAGGAAATAAGGAAACTCTGCTAATGAGAGGGTAAGAAAGAAAAGTGTAAGTAAGGGAGACAGTGATAGAGAAAAGAAGAGGGAGAAGGGTAAGGAAAGGGAGAAGGAGAAAGGGAAAAAAAGGGGGGCGAGGGGAGGGGATAGCCAGGAATGGGAAGGGGAGGAGGGTGGGGCACCGGCGGCGTGGGGGGGCGGTGGCTTCTTTTAGAAAGCAACATTGCAGTTATTATAAGGTATGTGTGTGTGTGTATGTCAAGGGGTAGCAATGACTCATCAAAGTTGGGTGGTAAATAATGTGATACCCAAGGGCACCAGAGTTTTTCATATTTACTGACTCTTTCCAGCAGAACCATTCTTATCTTTATCCTTTACTCACCTGTGCTGGTGGGGAGTAGCAGCAATCCTTTCCTCTTTACATATACTAACTCCCTGGATCGGTATTAAGACAAGCCTGCACCATTGAATTGGCGATGGCTCAAATCAGGGTTTTCAGTGCTACATTGGGACTTAGTGCCATAGGATTGTCAAAGATTTTAGAGAGTATTCCAAACATTTCCAACCAAAAGGCCTGAGCAACTGGACATGCCCATCAGTTATGTAGGTGTGCACCTTCAATAGTGCAGGGATAGTGTGTCAAAAATTGTGCAATCCTGGTGGACAGGGGTGGCCCATGCATTAAGGGTGCACTTGGCGCTGCTCCCCCATCGCTGCTGCCACCCTCCTATCCATGCGCCCGACCCCTTTCAGGACTCCAGACGCATGGATTCCTATGGCGGAGTGGGAGGGAGTGTTTTGTTTTTAAGCACCTGATTAGAGCCCGAGGCTCCAATAGGTTTCAAAAAAGGGTGGGTTCGGGGCGCAGAGAGAGCACCCAGATCCCACCCAATTTTGTGACCATAGCAAATAAATTTTAGCTATTTTCACACTGCAGTGCCTCTCCGCCAATCAGGAGTCAGGTCGGTGAGACCTGTTTCTCAATTGGCCAAAGCGCCAGGCAATTCTATTGGATGCCTGGGGCGTTGGATGGGGACGGGGAGACACCAGAGCCGCCACTCCCTGTAAACCCCGGAGGAGGAGAAGAAGATAGGAGAGCACTCAGCACACCATACCACACTGCACACCCTGAACAAGTACGTGTCGGTCCTGCCGACCACCCACAGGGAGGGGGATCAGGGGAGGATAGGAGCTGTCAGTGCCCACTGCTTTGAGCCCCCTTCAGCCCCGGGTGGTGGGGATGATTGCATGTGTAAACTGCTATCTGGGGCTCTGTATACTCCTATCTGGTGACTCTGCATACTCCTATCTGGGGCTCTGTATACTCCTATCTGGGGCTCTGTATACTCCTGTCTGGGGCTCTATATACTGCTATCTGGGGCTCTGTGTACTGCTATATGGGGCTCTGTATACTCCTATCTGGGGCTCTGTTTACTCCTATCTGGTGGCTCTGTATACTCTTATCTGGTGGCTCTGTATACCCTATCTGATGGCTTTGTATACCCCTATCTGGTGACTGTATACCCTATCTGGGGCTCTGTATACTGCTTTACGGGGCTCTGTATACTCCTATCTGGGGCTCTGTATACTGCTATCTAGGGCTCTGTATACTGCTATCTAGGGCTCTGTATACTGTTATCTGGTGGCTCTGTATACTGCTATCTGGTGGCTCTGTATACTGCTATATGGTGACTCTGTATACTGCTATATGGTGGCTCTGTATACTCCTATCTGGGACTCTGTATACTGCTATCTGGGGCCCTGTATACTGCTATCTGGGGCTCTATATACTCCTATCTGGGGCTCTATATACTCCTATCTGGTGGCTCTGTGTACACTATCTTGTGGCTCTGTATACACTATCTGGTGACTCTGTATACTCCTATCTGGTGGCTCTGTATACCCTATCTGGTGGCTCTGTATACCCCTATCTGGTGATGCTGTATACCCTATCTGGTGATGCTGGGCTGTATAATCCTGACACAATGGGTGGAAACTATAAGGGGGTGGGGCTTATGAGAAGTGTGAGGGTCAAAAAGGAAGAGCCACCACTGCTGGTGGGACAAGTATCATCATGTGAGAACCTTGTAGTTGGTTTCCAGTCCCATAATATTTTGTGGTCTGCGAAATGCATGACCAGTCAGCACCATCCAAGGTAATTTCAAGAACAGGTTGGCAATGGACCATATGAAAAAAAAATCAGGGGAGGTCCAGGCCGTATATAAAGCTGGATTGCAAAGGAAGGAAAGCAATGGATTATGAGGTGATTGAAGGCCATGACGAGTTTTAAGCCTATCTCACAGAGTAAGGTAGTGATGCATGATCGGTTTAGATAAGGCTCAACGATCCGAGGGATTGAGTCATAATAGATTAACCACAGATAAGGGGTTAAGAGTCTATGGACTCCAAAATCCAACTCCACCCAAAGAGGGATTACATCAGTGGCATTATTGTTAGGCAGCTAATCCAACTGAGCGAAGTAATAATATATGGTATAGTTCTGCCCCCCTCCTCCTTCTTCCGCAACTTTACGTGCAGTAGGGATGGCGAGGTGGGAAAAACCCAAGAACTGATTGAAAAATCGTCTTGGTTGAGGACACTTCTGGATTCATGGACAGGTAAGTCCCAATATTAAAAATCAGCAGCTACAGTATTTGTAGCTGCTGACTTTTATTTTTTTCTGAAGGAGCCTGGTGCTCCACTTTAACCTGCCAACTACTTATTAATATAAGGTCAAAAATGAATTCCAGTTCCACCACTTCACACTGCAGAAACTATAAAGTGTGCTGGGGATATTCCACCAATTCAGATGAATATGCTTCATGAAATGAACAAAAGAAAATTCAAACTGACAATAATGTAACAATTGTTTTTATTTTAAAGCAAGATATTAGAACAATTCAGGGAATTCCCATCTTCCATAAGCTCAGAATTTATATACTGCATAAATAGGTCCTGAACTGCACACAGCTAAAGGTTATCATTTCCCAGAATGGTAATGGCATTTCCTCCTCATGATCTTGTGCATAGAAGGACACATTAGTATTTAGCACTGGAAGTTCAGTGCTGGCAGTATGTTGGGTGGTGTCTTCAGTGCCAAAAATAAATCAACATTGTTAAGCTCCCCTTAGGGTCCCTAATGTCTACAGTACCCTATCATTTAACCTTACCCCCAGTCAAACCCATAGCACTTAACCTAAATCCTAAATTCAACAAAAAAAAGTAATAAATGCATACATTTTTGCAGGAAGTATGTGTTTGTATTATTTTTCCCTGCAGGAGCTTTTGAAAGCATTGCACCCCTGAGCATTGGATCAGGGGTGTGATGTCAGGCTTCTGCAGATAATCCCTTCAGCTTTATGCCCATACCTTCATATGGGCTGTCTTTTGAAAGCTGCAGGGCTATGAGAATGAACTATGAGAGTGTTCATCAGCACCTTTTCTGATCATTGAGAATTAGTAACTACTCGGACAAATCAGACATTAGGACATTCAGAAAAATTGGTATCGGAAAATTATTTTAAAGACTGCGTGACGTGAATTTTTGCGGAGAGAGACGTATAGCAATATGCAAGTGGAATACCTTGTACACCGTACAGGGTCGAGGACGGCCGTCAAGGGGACCGGGGTGGAGTCACACTGTCATCCACCCTTTAGTAGAGGAACGTGGGTGAGTGTGTCGACATAGTGAGTAAGTATCAAAGGACACTTACTTACTTGATGTTGATGACAGTTCGTGGGGTCGACTACCGAACATTAAGAGTTACTAGTCTTTTCCACGACTACTTGTGAGAGTATCAAGTAAGAGTATCGGGACGTCGAAAGTTTTCTGTCGGGTATACTTCCATACCCGTATTTCGACTTCCCTAATAGACGTCTTCGGACTGTA
>BLSH010237555.1:379585-393463 GCA_018402905.1 Glandirana rugosa | reverse complement strand
TTGTGTCTATGTCAAATAATTCTTATTTTTTATAACAGGAAGTTACATCTAGGTAGTTATCAGTATTACGCGTGGCCTGGGATATATTCTTGACAGACGTCAATCGGAAGTAGTACCCCCCCGAAAAAAGGAAAAAAGTCCAGGTCGCCACCGCCGGCCGTCGCACTAACTACTACCTAGATGTAGCCCCCTGTAACAAATTGGAGGGACCACCCTACTAATACAGTATAAAAACGCAGAGTTTCGCCATGTAAAAAAGCGTATGTTTAAACCGCAAAATATAACATCCGGACATTAAGAATCCTTATTGAGTGAATTTAGACAGGTTTGTTTTCAGATCATCTGTAGGACATTCAAGCCAGGGCACAGTTCTGGAGGACGAGGAGGATGAGGAAGATGAGGAGGAGGAGGAGGAGGAGGAATTGCAGCAGGGTGGCACCCAACGCAGCTCGTGGGCATCAGGATGTCTACTAGACTTTTGTTTGGACAGATTTAAGTGAGTTATTCCTAAGAATTACAGGCCTACAATATAAAACGCCAAATTTGTATGCGAAAAAATGTACCGCTTTGAGACGCAAAAATATGACATAATCATCCCACCAGGGAGGTTAAACAATGTCCCCCGATGTAGATCCATCATCAATCACGCTGCCGGCCGCCACCGCTGGACCTGAAAAAAGGAAAAAAGCCCCCCCATGATGAAGGCTAACTGCAGACAGTTCTTATATAGGGTCCGGTGCGCATTATGACTATTGATGGATCTACATTGAAGGACAATATTTTTTATTCTTAATAAACTGTATCTGTGTTTTTATTTCTTTTTGATGCTTTTTTTTGGTCAATATGTAGGGGTACAATGTTTCCCATACTCATTCACATGGAGGGGCTTGGATCTGGGGAGCCAGATTCTGATAAGCCCCCTGCCCACAGATCCCCACAACCAAAGCCCAGGGATGTCAGGAAGAGGCCCCAAAGCACCCCTCCATATTGAGGGCATGTGGCCTGGTATGGTTCAGGAGGGGGGGCACTTGTTCTTCCCCTCCCTTTCCTGGCCTGCCAGGCTGCATGCTCGAATAAGGGTCTGGCATGGATTTTGGGGGGCCCCACACCATTTAAAAAAAAAAAATTGATGTGGGGGCTTCCCTTTTAAAATCCAAGGGTCTGGTATGGATTTGGGGGGGGGCATGCCTTTTTTTTAACATATCTCTATTGCATTTTTTTTTCATTCAATTATCAACGGGAAAGCCCATTGGGAGCTGATGACTAGAGTTGAGCGAACCCGGACTGTACAGTTCGGGTCCGTACCGAACTTTGGGGTGTCCGGGACCCGGACCCGAACCCGGACTTTTCAAAAAAAGTCCGGGTTCGGGTCCGGGGTTCTGGTAATTTTAATGAAAGTTCTGAAAATTGCTGTAAAAAAGTCCAGGAAGGTCCTAGAGGTCTGCAAAAGGAAGGAAAATGGGGGTAAGGGTGGGACAAGTGTCCTACGAAGAAATGGGGACAGGGAAATAACTTTAAATATATAAAAAAAAAATAAAAACATAAAAAAAGCAAAAATGGAGGTGAATGTGGATCATCTTCAAACTGGGTCTGAAAAGTATTAATTAACGGTAGAAGCCATATAACTGTTCTAAAATCATCTTCAAACTGTGTCAAAAAAGTATAATTAGCCGGGAGAACCAACCCATATCACTGTTCTGCAAACATCTGGAAACTGTGTGTGTCACTTTAAATAAAACCAGGAATAACTGAACATCTGTTATGCACACATCTGCAAAGTCTGTGTGTCACTTTAACTATAGCCGCTATTAACTGAACATTTGTTCTTCACACGTCTGCAAAGTCTGTGTGTGAAACTACAGCATAGAGAAGAACAGGTATGTGGTTTCGCTCTGCTAGAGTTTCAAACCCAGTTTGCAGATGTTTGCAGAACAGTGATATGATATCACTGTTCTGCAAACATCTGCAAACTGGGTTTGAAACTCTAGCAGAGCGAAACCATATACCTGTTCTTCTCTATGCTGTAGTTTCACACACAGACTTTGCAGATGTGTGAAGAACAGATGTTCAGTTATTAGCGGCTATTTTTAAAGTGACACACAGACTTTGCAGATGTGTGCAGAACAGATGTTCACTTATTCCCGGTTTCATTTAAAGTGACACACAGACTTTAAAGATGTTTGCAGAACAGATGTTCAGTTATTCCCGACAGTTTCCAGATGTTTGCAGAACAGTGATATGGGTTCTCCTGGCTAATTTATACTTTTTTGACACAGTTTGAAGATGATTTTAGAACAGTTATATGGCTTCTACTGTTAATTAATACTTTTCAGACCCAGTTTGAAGATGATCCACATTCACCTCCATTTTTGCTTTTTTTTTTTTATATATTTAAAGTTATTTCCCTGTCCCCATTTCTTTGTAGGGCACTTGCCCCACCCTTACCCCCATTTTCCTTCCTTTTGCAGACCTCTAGGACCTTCCTGGACTTTTTTACAGCAATTTTCTGAACTTTCATTAAAATTACCAGAACCCCGGACCCGAACCCGGACTTTTTTTGAAAAGTCCGGGTTCGGGTCCGGGTCCCGGACACCCCAAAGTTCGGTACGGACCCGAACTGTACAGTCCGGGTTCAGTCAACTCTAGTCATCAGCTCCCAATGGGCTTTCCCGTTGATAATTGAATGAAAAAAAAAATGCAATAGAAATATGTTAAAAAAAAGGCATGCCCCCCCCCAATCCATACCAGACCCTTGGATTTTAAAAGGGAAGCCCCCACATCAATTTTTTTTTTTAAATGGTGTGGGGCCCCCCAAAATCCATGCGAGACCCTTATTCGAGCATGCAGCCTGGCAGGCCAGGAAAGGGAGGGGAAGAACAAGCGCCCCCCCTCCTGAACCATACCAGGCCACATGCCCTCAATATGGAGGGGTGCTTTGGGGCCTCTTCCTGACATCCCTGGGCTTTGGTTGTGGGGATCTGTGGGCAGGGGGCTTATCAGAATTTGGCTCCCCAGATCCAAGCCCCTCCATGTGAATGAGTATGGGAAACATTGTACCCCTACATATTGACCAAAAAAAAGCATCAAAAAGAAATAAAAACACAGATACCCGGTTATGGGTTATCCGATATGGGTTCTGCCGGCTTATTTATACTTTTTTGACACAGTTTGAAGATGATTTTAGAACAGTTATATGGCCTCTACCGTTAATTAATACTTTTCAGACCCAGTTTGAAGATGATCCACATTCACCTCCATTTTTGCTTTTTTTATGTTTTTATTTTTTTTTAAATATTTAAAGTTATTTCCCTGTCCCCATTTCTTTGTAGGTCACTTGTCCCACCCTTACCCCCATTTCCTTCCTTTTGCAGACCTCTAGGACTTTCCAGGACTATTTTACAGCCATTTTTGTGCCTAAAAGTCCTTGTCCCCATTGATTTCAAAGGGGTTCGGGGTCCGGGACAAAGTTCGGGTTCTGTCCGGACCCGAACCCGGACTTTGTCCCGAAGTTCGGCCGAACCAGCAGAACCCGGACTTCTAGAAGTTCGCTCAACTCTACTGATGACTCATCCATTGTTAAGGATGCCGCAGCCGGCTTCCCGGTCCACTCATTAACAACCAGCTACGGTATTCACTGTGCCCTGATTGGGCAAAACTTTCCCAATCAGGGCATAGAATGCACTGTGCAGCATGCAGTGCATAAAGGGGTGCTCCGCGGGTGAACATCCCACCGAGCTCCCCGCAAATTTGGGTGTTCGCCGAATGAGCAAACAGGTGATGTTGGAGCCAAAGCCCATTGAGAGCTGATGACTCATCCGTTGTTAAGGACGCTGCAGCCAGCTTTACATTGCACTTATGACAGTTCTTTATGTCCTCATAATGCAAGTGTAACAGGTAGAGTCAATCCTGGTGGTGATTGTTATAATCTTTGAGTTGTGAGGAACATTGAAGAAGAGACTCCTGCACTGTAGATAAAGTGAAAATGTTTGTCTCTAAAGCAACCACATTTTGCTGGACATTTGATATATCATCCCTTAGGGAGGTCTCTATCCTATCAACTATGTTTTCCATGCCAATTCTAGGAGGCAGGGAGCACAGAATAGCCAAGATCTCTGCTGGTGATGAAACAGGGCATGTAGGCTGTGAAGGAGGAGCAGTGTTCCCAGTAAAGATCTTCCAGCGATGCAGGTAGCGCAGAGTGCTGTGATGAATTAGCCTAAAAGATGGGAGATATTCTGGATAGGCTACATGAGGGGGGAAGGCAGTCCCACACAGAGAGCATGCTCAGAGGTATGTCCGTCCTGTCTAATCAATGTTTATAAACAATGCCACTGTGTATCTCTCTATCTCCTGTTGTACAATGCTATTTTGTATCTCTTCGTCTCCCGTCTGATCAATGTTATAACAATGTTTCTTTTTATCTATATCCTATCTGATCATTGTTTATAAACAATATTATTTTGTATGTCTCTATTTTCTGTCTGATGAATGTTTAAAACAATGTTACTTTGTATCTCTCTATCTTCTGTCTGATAACTTTTTTTACACAATGTTACTTTGTATCTCTCTGTCGCCCATCTGAACAATGTTTATAATCATGGTCACTTTGTATCTCCCGTCTGATCAATGTTTATAAACAATGGGGTTTATTTACTTATACTGGAGGTTGTACAATCTGGTGAAGCTCTGCATAGAAACCAAACAGTTCCCAGGTTTTAATGTCAAAGCTTAATTGAACAAGCTGAAGTTGGAAGCTGATTGGTTACCATGCACAGTTACACCAGTTTTTGCACTCTCCAGTTATAGTAAATCAATCCCAATGTTTATTTTTATCTCTCCATCTCCTGTCTGATTAATGTTTATAAACAATGTTACTTTGTATCTCTCTCTGTGCATCCTCTCTAAACAATGTTTCTAAACAATGTGTCAAACAGTCCATTTTCCTCAGCTGCTATATTTATATAGCAATTCCCGATTGTCATTTGGACAGCAGGGAATAGCTGACAAGGGAGAAGGGGGGTAGGTAGGGCAGTAAGACAGTACATTCTACACACTCCCTGTGTACTTTGATAACATTTTTTTAGTGTGTAGCACATTCACTATCTAAAACTGGTAAATGTTATTAAAAGTAATTTTTAAGTTGTGCATAGAGCAGAGATGAGGTGAAATCACTATCCGATTTTATGGCAGAGAAAGGGGGAAATCACTGTCTGTTTTTAAACATAGTTACTGTACACAGTAGGTACGGCTGAAAAAAAACAATAGTCCATCCAGTTCAACCTGTGTAGGTGTACGTGTGTCAGTGTCTATATTTATTTCCCATATACCTGTATGTTGTGTTTTTTAAAGGTCCGTACACACGGTCCGATGGTTGGTCAACAACGGTCGTCCAACAGCCTGTTGGCCGATAATCTGATCCTGTGTACGCACGATTCTACAGCCAATTTCCAATCGTCGTCCAACAGAAATTGGACGATGAGACTAGAAACCTTGTGTTGGCCAACAAGGAGTTGACCGATTGTTGGCTTGTGTGTACAGAAGTTGACCAACCAAAAGTTGGAAGTGCAAACACGCATGCTCGTCATCTGAACTTCCTCGTTATACGCTCAGAACACGTCACTACGTTCGGCTTTGTTGGCCGATTACTTGATTCATGTTAGTACGCTAGAACAAACTGCCTTTGCCCATTTTGGACAAAAGTTGGACGTTTGGTTGGCCAACCATTGGCTCGTGTGTACGAGGCTTAAGATGCACATCCAACAAATATCCATACTCACCACAGCCACCACCAATTGTGGGAGAGAGTCCCACATCCTTATCGCCCTGAAGTACCTGCTGCACAGCTTAACCACTTCAGCCCCGAAGCCCTTTTTTTACACTTGTTGTTTTGAAGCTAAAATCATTTTTTTTTTTATAGAAAATTACTTAGAACCCCCAACCATTATATATTTTTTTCAAACACCCTAGAAAATAAAATGGCGATCATTGCAATACTTTTTGTCACACCGTATTTGAGCAGCGGTCTTACAAACGCATTTTTAAAAAAAAAAATAAGACAACAGTAAAGTTAGCCCAATTTTTTGTATATTGTGAAAGAGGATGTTATGCCGAGTAAATAGATATCATCCATGACATGGTTGAAAATTGCGCACACTTGCAGAATGGCGACAAACACCGTTACCTAAAAATCTCCATAGGCGATGCTTTAAAAATGTTTAATGGTTACCAGGTTAAAGGTGCAGAGGAGGTCTTTTGCTAGAATTATTGCTCACACTCTGACAATTTCGGCGATACCTCACATGTGTGGTTTGAATACGTGTACATATGCGGGCGCGACTTACGTATGCGTTTTCTTTGCTGCTCGAGCTCACGGAGACGGGGGCACTTTATCTATTTATTTTTTTAACACTATTCCTTTTAACAAAAAAAAATCTGATCACTTTTATTACTATCTTAAGGAATGTAAACATCCCTTGTGACAGTAATATATGGTGAAAGGTGCTCTTTATGGAGGGATCGAGGGTCAAAAAGACCACCCATTCCTCCTTTTTTTAATTCACATCATTTTTATTTATTTTCCATTCTTACAAAAAGTAGTATACATTAATAACATTTAACTTCAACAGTTCATTTCCCAACTTACATAAATCTAAAAAACCCTTTACCCCCATCCCCCCACCCTCTCCCCTATCCCCCTTCCCTTTTCATTCCTTATGCAAAATTACCAAGTAAAGGTATAAGACATTTACAGAGTTACTTCCCTCCTTCCTTCCTTCTCCCCTTTTTGGGATTTCTATATCTCTACGTATTTGGGTACCAGTCCTGGAGAATCTAAACACCTTTTCCATATCCTCTCAAAGTTATCCCTATTTCCCCTCTTTGTGTAGGCTATCTTCTCCCTTATTATTGCGTAGTTAACCATCTGTATCCATTCTTCTACAGTAGGTGGTCTCGGTTTTATCCATTTCCTAGTGTTCTCTTTCCTCGCTAGATATAGGCATCTCATGACCGCTATGCGCAGCGGTTTTACTCCCATGCTTTGTTCAAGATATCCCAATATACACAGCACCGGGTCCTTTTGCAATGTTACCTGGAATGTTGAGTTGATTACCCTCAACACCCCTTCCCAATATCTGTGTAGCTTAGGACATCTCCAAAGCATGTGTATCAGATCTCCCGTCCGAGCTTTACATCTGGGGCAGGCTGCGTCCTGTGTTCTTCCAAACTGAAATAACCTTTTTGGAGTATAATATGTTCTATGTATAATATCCATCCCTCCTTTTTACACTTCACTGTATTCAGATCACCAAAAATGGCGATTCTGAATACTGTCATTTTTTTAAAACTGGCGCCATTGGCTGCCGAGTAAACTGGGAGTGACATTGTGATGTCGCTTCCAGAAATATATACAAAGGAGTCCCAATCGGAGCCGATTCCAGTTTCATTCGGGACTCCACACAGCCGGAACGGAGCTCCAGTCTCCTGGTGGGACGGGAGGCCGGAGAAGAGCCGCAGAAGATGGCGGGTGGGGGGGATGTCCCCTCCAGCGGCCTGGGATAACGGCCAAGCGACTCCTGAGCTGGATCTGCTGTTATCACCAGATAGCCGGCCGCCTGCTCTAAAAAAATGGTACCGGGTTATAGCCAGTAGCTGCAGGCTATACCCCAATACTTCCACTTCAACCTGCCGTCATTTACATACTGCGATTTGCGTGAAGTGGTTAAGATTAAACTGCTTCTCCTCCAATCTCATTGTGTGACCCCGGGTATTTGTAGCTCGATATCATGTCCCCTCTCAAACATCTCTTCTCCAGAGAGAATACATTTAATGTTTGCTGCCTTTCCTCATAATTGTGGTCCTCCAGTCCCCTTATCAGGGCAGCCATCGGGAATTTTGGGGCCCCTTACACAGCTTTAGATCTGGGCCCTCTGTCTGACCACCAACATTCCCCAGAGCCCGCCCACTGACCACCACCACATCCAGCCACTGGACAGGGGTGTACACATGTTACAGCTGCAGTAGGACTTATACACCCTGGCACACTTACCAGGTGTAGCCTGCCAAGCATGACCCATTCAAGTGAAGTGTACAATGCATGCTAGAGTGGGATTCAAGAGGTAAAAAAAACAGGGCATAGGCAGCACAGCCTCACCTGATGCTTGCAATAAGACCTCACACCAAACCATAGTTGCTAGAGGTCCCAAACTTGGACCAGCTGTGGTCAAGGTGGCCCTCTCCATGTGACCCAAGTTTGGTATTTTTATTGCCTATGGTTCAGGACAATGGTATCCCCAAACCGGGTGACCCCTCCCGTAGACGCCAATGTTAAGTCCAAAATTCACCCGACAATTGCCGATCAACGATTGGTCACTTTAGGTATGGCCAAACCATAGGAAGTCTCAAACTTGGACCAGTTGTTGTCCAGGGGACCCTCTCTAGGTGAGCCAAGCTGGTGTTTTTATCAGCTATGGTTCGGGAGAACGGTGTCCCCAAACCATGTGTCCCCTTCCCATAGACTTTAATGTTAATGACTGCTAAAGTCTTTGTTGTAAGGGCCCCTTGAGACACTGGGGCCCCTTACAACAGTACTGCTTGTACCCCCCCTGATGGCGGCCCTGCCCCTTATTAGTTGTGTTGCCCTTCTTTGGACTCTCTCCAGCTCCAGCACATCCCTTCTGAGGACCAGTGACCAGAACTGGATGGAATACTCCAGATGTGGCCGAACCAGAGTTTTATAAAGTAAAAGTATTGCAGAGATTGTGAGAAATCACTTTCAGTTTTTATTTATTTATTTTTGCTTTCTCTGTCCCATTGCTGAAATCACTCTTTTCTTCCTGTCCTGCTTGTAAGATGGACTTCTGAATTCCAGTACAATACACAATTTTAATTCAATTGGTATGTAGAGTATATTGTAACTGGAAGGATGAAATATAAAACAGAAAAGACTTTTGAATGAAAGTTGGAACTGTGGTGAAGGCAGAGAGTAAAGTAAACTTTTCAAAAGTTGTTTTCTGAAAAGTTTGTTAAAAAGCAAAGAAAGAAAGTTTGAATTATCTGATGTCACTTCCTTCTCATGGGGCTTTGGTGAGATCCCCGTAGAGAAGCCCTGGGGGGGGGGGGGGGGGATATATCTGGAGATCTGAGGAAACTGCTGAATGTTTCTATAAATCAGGTGTTCAGATTCTCCACGGCTCCTTTATTTCTGAGCCACGACCCCCCCTCCTTCTCCTTCTTCTCTGTATAGAGCCCACTAAAGGACCGAGTCTGACAGCAGATGATCTGCAGGTCTTCAACATTATGTAGTTAATATTCATTTCTCTACTAAGTGCTTACAAAGCCATCTTACCTGACAATCTTTCAGTATTCATACCTGTGCACATTGTCTGCATTTCTTATTTTCAACAAGCGTGATATGTAACTAATAAAGTGTGCTGTATACAGGTGAGTGTATTTAATATACTGTAGGTTATTATTTTAGTCTACTACTGTACATTTGCTCTTCTGTTGTGTATCCGCTTGGGAAACAAAAAAAGAACTAATAAAAGGAATAGAAAAAGCTATCAAACTCTATTTTCCAGGAAAAGATACAATATACAAAGGATAACCGGTATTCTGAAGAACAGAAGCAGAATATTCTCCAAGGGTTTTATAATCTCTGCTGCAATTTCACAGATCTGATAACAAGTTAAGTCTTTAAAATATTTCCATTCCTCATGTGCATGTGTGAGCTAAGAGCATAAAAGAAAAAAGTATTTTTTTTTATATAGCTACACACCTTACTAACATCAGAAAAAAAAAATATATATATATCTAACAAGTATGAGCAATGCTTTTTTGTTGTTTTTTTTTTTTTTTTTCTATACAGCCCCTTTCACATGGGCAATCCAATCAGGTCTGCCTGTCAGTTTTTCAGGTGGACCTGATCAGATGGTCCATTCATCCTTACTGACAGGTAGGACAGTACGTTTAACCAGTTGCCGTAGCTTGACGGCGGCAACTTGGCTCGTTATCGCGAAACGTCATCACCTGATGGCGGCCATGAGAACAATTATTGTGAGCGCACGCGTGCCGCCAGAGGGGCCAGGGAGCAGGTAGGGTGGACTCAAAGTCTGCCGGTTACCCGCTATCGCCAGCCCCCCCCCCGGAGTGACAGAATGGGGGTCCGTGTATGTAAACACGGATCTCTGTTCTGACAGAGGGGGAAGGGATGTGATTGCAGGTTCCCTGTATATTGAAGCCGCAATCACTCACCTCCTCCCCCAGCCAGCCCCCCCCATGCAGTTGGAACACACTGAGGGAACACAGTTAACCCCTTAGAGCACCCCCTGCAGGTTAGCCCCATTCCCTGCCAGTGATATTTACACAGTAATCAATGCATTTTCATAGCACTGACCGCTGTATAGATGCCAATGGTCCCAAAAAAGTGTCAAAATGTCCAACATGTCCGCCGCAATATCACACTCCCAATAAAAATTGTTGATCGCAGCCATTATTAGTAAAGTAAAAAAAATACAAATAAAAACCCCATAAATGAATTCCCATCACTCGTAGACGTGCCAACTTTTGCGCACACCAATCAATAAATGCGATTTTTTTTTTTTACCAAAAATATGAGGAAGAATAGAAATTGGCCAAAACAGGTGACTATATTTATTTTTTTTATATTTTTTTGATTTGTATTTTAGCAAAAAGTAAGAAAAAAATTTTTTTTTTTACAAAATTGTCGCTCTTCTTTTGTTTATAGCAGCGATCAGAAATGATGCAGAGGTGATCAAATACCACCAAAAGGAAGCTCTATTTGTGGGAAAAAAAGGAAACAGATTTTGTTTGGGTACAACGCCGCGCGGCCGCTCAATTGTCAGTTAAAGCGACGCAGCGCCGTATCGCAAAAAAGTGCTCTGCTCCTAAACTGGGAAATCCTTCCGGAGGTGAAGTGGTTAATACTTGGTGTCCATTTACATATCCGGTCTGCCGAAAAAAATTGGATAAGACCCCTTTCACACTGAAGGCTGGTTTCAGGTGTTTTAGCGCTGAAATAGCGACTGTAAAATGCCTGAAAACCGCCTCACATGCCGCCCGAGTGTGAAAGCCTGAGACGCTCTGTATTCCTAAGTGTTTCCGAATGCTTACGGCCATCTCCGAGCCTCACCAGTGCCCCACCTCTGGCCACATGCGGTGTTGCATGCACAGAGGCTTAATCCTGCTCGTTTTGAGAGACAGCGCTAGCTAACAGAGTCAGGATTTAAAGAAAAAAACAGCTTGTATTGCGAAACGCTTGTTAACCGCGTTGCTCGCAATCCCAGGTACCATTGTAGTTGGTTTGTCCATTGAAACTACATAAAAAATTATTTCTGTGTGAATGGGGCAAAAGCGAATGTTCTCCAGCTCTATTCTCTTCAGCTCAAAAGTTACTAATTGTTGTAAAATGTTACATTCTGCCCAGTTCACACTGGGATGAATTTACTAAATCCAACCATGCACAGCTTCACCACATCTTGCACTCTCCATTTTTAATACATCAACCCCACTTTTTTGTTCAAATAAATTATTTTTGATCTGCAGAGAATAAATTCTGAGAACATTAAATTTTTCCCCATTTTCACAGATCAAATTTTCATGAAGTTCCCCTCAATAATCCATGGGAGTGATGAATTCTATAATGGACTCCAGACCAGAAGTTTCCCTCTTTTTTACAATACTTATGAAAGTCTTTAACCACTTGTCGACCGGGCCATAGCCAAATGACGGCAACAGCATGATCGGCTAGTTCTGGGAGGGCGTCCTCCAGACACATCATGGATCAGGGTAAAGGGGCAATGTCAGTGGCCCTTTACCGCATGATTGCTCCGTCCAATGATGGAGCGATCACTTGGCAACAAACCGTCACGTGTTCATTCAGCCCTCTCCTCTCCTCACGCATGATCGGTACAGAGTGTGAAGAAAGGAAGGAGCCAGGGCAGCAGCACTTGTGGGCTGGGTGTGAAGTTCCCACTGCACTGATCTGTGCCCATTCATGCCTCATCCATGCCTCGTTCATGCTCATCAATGCCTCACCCATGCCTCATTCATGCTCATCAATGCCTCATCCATGCCTCATTCATGCTCATCAATGCCTCATCCATGCCTCATTCATGCTCATCCATGCCTCATTCATGGCTCATCCATGCCTCATTAATGCTCATCCATGCTTCATTCATTCTCATCCATACCTCATTCATGGCTCATTCATGCCTCATCCATGCCTCACCCATGCCTCATCCATGCCTCATTCATGCGCACCCATGCCTAATTCATGCTCATCCATGCCCATCCATGTCTCATCCATGCCTTATCCATGCCTTATCCAATGCCTCATTCATGGCTCATCCATGCTTCATTCATGCTCATCCATGCCTCATTCATGCTCATCCATGCCTCATTCATGCTCATCCATGCCCATCCATGCCTCATTCATGGCTCACCCATGCCTTATTCATGCCTCATCCGTGCCTCATTAATGCTCATCCATGGCTCATTCATGCTCATCCATGCCCATCCATGCCTCATTCATGGCTCACCCATGCCTAATTCATGACTCATCCGTGCCTCATTAATGCTCATCCATGCCTCATTCATGCCATGCTCATCCATGCCCATCCATGCCTCATTCATGGCTCACCCATGCCTAATTCATGACTCATCCGTGCCTCATTAATGCTCATCCATGCCTCATTAATGCTCATCTATGCCTCATTCATGACTCATCCATGCCTCATTCATGCTCATCCATGCCCACCCATGCTTCATTCATGCTCATCCATGCCTCATTCAATGGCTCATCCATGCCTCATTCATGCCCATCCATGCCTCATTCATTGCTCATCCATGCCTCATGCATGGCTCATCCATGCCTCATTAATGCTCAGCCATGCCTCATTCATGGCTCATCCATGCCTCATTCATGCTCATCCATACTCATTCATGCTCATCCATGTCTCATTCATGCTCACTCATGCCTCATTCATGGCTCATCCATGCCCATCCATGCCTCATTCATGCTCATCCATGCCTCATTCATGCTCATCCATGCCTCGTTCATGGCTCATCCATGACTCGTTCATGGTTCATCCATGCTCATCAATGCCCATCCATGCCTCACCCATGCTCATCCATGCCCAGCCATGCCCATCCATGCCTCATCAGTGCTCATCCATTTCCATCAATGCCACATCATTGCTCATCCATGCCACATCAATGCTCACCCATGCCTCATCCATGCCATATCAGTGCTTATCCATGCAACTACAATGCCCATCTGTAAAACTACAGTGCCTGACAAAAGTGTAATAGGTAGTCAGGAAATTAGATTTGAACTGAGGTTTAATGTTGATAAATGTAAAGTTATGCACTTGGGGGCTAAGAATATGCATGCCTCGTACATACTAGGGGGAGTACAACTGGGGGAATCCATAGTGGAGAAGGATTTGGGGGTTCTGGTAGATCATAAGCTTAATAATGGCATGCAATGCCAAGCTGCAGTTTCCAAAGCAAGCAAAATCCTTTCTTGTATTAAGAGAGGTATGGACTCCAGAGATAGAGACATTATTTTGCCCCTGTACAAATCATTAGTAAGACCTCATCTGGAATATGCAGTTCAGTTTTGGGCACCAGTTCTCAAAAAGGATATCTGGGAACTGGAGAAAGTGCAGAGAAGGGCAACCAAACTAATAAAAGGCATGGAGGAGCTCAGCTATGAGGAAAGATTAGAGGATCTGAATTTATTCTCTCTTGAGAAGAGGAGATTAAGGGGGGATATGATCAACATGTACAAGTATATAAGTGGTCCATATAGTGAACTTGGTGTGGAATTATTTACTTTAAGGTCATCACAAAGGACAA
>BLSH010237555.1:356780-366981 GCA_018402905.1 Glandirana rugosa | reverse complement strand
TCTCACGTTTGAGACCATGTCGAGACATATCTTTGGTTAGTCGAAGGTCCAAAATAACAGTTTCGAAATATCTTGTTCGACTTCAATCTTTGAATAGCCGATGGTACGTGTCGACGTAGTCCACAATTCACGAGGTCAAATTCACGTAAAGGGGAAACGTAGAAAGATAGAGGACAGACTCGTCTAAAATATTTATTACAATGAAACATATTAAGACAGAGGACAGACTAGTCACAAATATTTGTTACAATGAAACATAGAGAGGGACAAAGGACAGAGTAGTTACAAATATTTGTTACAATGAAACATAGAGAGACAGAGGACGACCGAACCCGAACGATTTTTGAAATGTCCGGGTCCGTGCCACGGACACCCGAAAGTTCGGTACGGACCCGAACGTTACAGTCCGGGTTCGCTCAACACTATTTATAAACCATAGTCAGACAGGAGACAGAGAGATACAAAGTAACATTGTTTATAAACATTGATGAGACAGGAAACAGGGAGAGATACAAAGTAACATTGTTTATAAACACTGATCAGACAGGAGACAGAATTATACAAAGTAACATTATTTATAAAATCTGCTCAGACAGGAGATAGAAAGATGCAAAGGGGAAATGCACTTAAACTGGAGCACTTAACACCTGATGCAGCTGTGCATGGTAGCCGATAAGTTTCTAACTTCAGCTTGTTCTATAAAGCTTTGACAATAAAACCTGGAAGCTGATTGGTTTCTATACAGAGCTGTACCAGAGTTTGCACTCTACAGTTTTAGTAAATCCACCCCCCCATAACACCATCTGTTAAAAAAGGAAGGACATATACATTGGATTCTAAGAGTGGTAGAAAAAGCATAAAAAGCATACAGTATAAGATGCAACGCCACTCCAATCCAAGCAGCCAATTCCACCGCTTTTAGAATACGTAGTACCATGCAATCCAGACGCAGTACAATTTCAGTCCATTCAATTGA
Organism: Glandirana rugosa; assembly: GCA_018402905.1. Classification (NCBI taxonomy): domain Eukaryota; kingdom Metazoa; phylum Chordata; class Amphibia; order Anura; family Ranidae; genus Glandirana; species Glandirana rugosa. The sequence continues at coordinate 366,005 of BLSH010237555.1, read as the reverse complement.
ATGGGCTGAAAATGCACTGCACTCAAAGCACACCGGAATCACACAGGAATGCAAATGCAAATTAGCGCAACTGAAAAAAGGTATGTAGGTTTCTCCATTAACTCAATTATGACTTTTCGGGATGTGTAGGTCTCATCCAACTAAAATTAAATGAAAAAAAAAATCTTTCTCGATGTAATGCACAAGCAAGACCCAACCCAGTCTCCTCTTTGCTGGCATTGTGGTAGAGCAACGGGGTACTTATATTATATTTTTGTCAGGGCTCAAAGCTACAAACCTACTGGTCGGAGGAACAGTCTATGCTTCAAAATATCAGTGACATCTGTTAGGTCTCCCTTTTCCAGGATTTAGGAAATATACAAAGCAGTTGTTGTTGTTGTTTCTGTTGTTAGCGGTTAGGAGGGCCATCCCTATGCTGTGGCTTTCAAAAGATCCTCCTACTCCAGCCATGCTTCAAAAAATAATGGTGGACATCCTTAAAATGGAGTATTTTACAGCCTTGGCTACAGATTCAGTCCTTCAGTTTAATAAAATTTGGGAGTTGTGGGATGCCTCTACCTATGGGGAAGTATCTGTGACTTCCGGAGGCACCCCTACGACTCTGCTACAGTAACCCCTTGGGTAAGTCAATAAGACTATCTTACCGAAACGATTATTAATATATCACACCCATTCTCTAATTATCAAGGCCACATTCTACGCTTACCACTGCTACGGTTGATTTCTAGTTTATTTGACATCACTCTGCAAAACACCAGGCCTGTATTGTAAGTTTTGTTTGTTATGAGGTAATGCATCTATACCAATAGGTATATTGTATGTTCCTTTTCTCTCATTCAATAAAAAACATAAATACGGAAAAAAAAAAAAAATCTTTCTCACAGCGCTAGCACAAAATTAAGCAATACAAAGAACTGTAGAGGAATTTTTCCACTTTCTAGTAACATTGTTTATAAACATTGATCAGATGGGAGATAGAGAGATACAAAGTAACATTGTTTATAAACATTGATCAGATGGGAGATAGAGAGATACAAAGTAACATTGTTTATAAACATTGATCAGATGGGAGATAGAGAGAGAAAAAGTAACATTGTTTATAAACATTGATCAGACGGGATATGGAGAGATACAAAGTAACATTGTTTATAAACATTGATCAGATGGGAGATGGAGAGATACAAAGTAACATTGTTTATAAACATTGATCAGATGGGAGATAGAGAAATACAAAGTAACATTGTTTATAAACATTGATCAGACAGGAGATGGAGAGATACAAAGTAACATTGTTTATAAACATTGATCAGATGGGAGATAGAGAGATACAAAGTAACTTTGTTTATAAACATTGATCAGACAGGAGATAGAGAGACACAAAGTAACATTGTTTATAAATATTAATCAGATGAGAGATAGAGAGATACAAAGTAACATTGTTTATAAACATTGATCAGATGGGAGATAGAGAGATACAAAGTAACATTGTTTATAAACATTGATCAGACAGGAGATAGAGAGACACAAAGTAACATTGTTTATAAATATTAATCAGATGAGAGATAGAGAGATACAAAGTAACATTGTTTATAAACATTGATCAGATGGGAGATAGAGAGATACAAAGTAACATTGTTTATAAACATTGATCAGACAAGAGATAGAGAGATACAAAGTAACATTGTTTATAAATATTAATCAGATGGGAGATAGGAACAAACAATGTTACATGTTAGTTTAACATGTCAGTATATATATATATATATATATATATATATATATAACAAGGCTAGTATGGTGGCCTGAACTTATGGGAGGAGCCTGGAGGATATTTAAGCAGCTCACTCCCCCATGCTCTTCGTCGGTTCCAGTGGGCGATACCTTCCCTCCCATCCCCCTTTTTAGGGCACTTCTCAGCACATTCTGCTCCATAATCTCCATTACTTACATAGGGTGTGCCCCTTTTGCTTGGTATACCGACCAGATGACCAGGGTACACTTCAGGTCTATTTATGTTGTAAGTCTTGTCGCGTGTTTATGTGATCCACATCTATCTTCGGTCAGAGGGCCACAACCATAAATATACATTTTAGTGTTTACAGCACTGGACATTTAGTCATTGTTTGACATGTTTTTGCACTTAATTGAGATATACATTTCTTTGTTTAGGTTCATTCCGAAATATTGTTCTGCAGTTTCTTCTGGTGAGAGTTCATAACCTCACTGTCCCTTTCACCAGAGCTCTGCGGACAGCACCTTTCAGTTCATTGTTTCTCAGACTGTATATAACAGGATTTAGAAAAGGAGTAAAAAATGTATAAAGTACAGACACTAGTCGGCCAACAAGAAAATTGTCATTTTTGGGTTGAATGTAGTCACATAAAAGATGAAGACCACCGTGAGGTGAGAACTGCAGGTGGAGAAGGCTTTCCATCTGCCATTCTTCATTTTAATTCTCAGGATGGTTTTGACAATGTAGACATAGGAAAGGAAAGTGATGCAAAAGGCAACAAGAGCAAATGGCACTCCGACAAGAAAAATCAGTAAGTAATTGAGATAAGTGTCAGAAGATGACAGCTGAATCAGCTGAAACAATTCACAGAAAAAACCCGGGATGGTGATGGAATCAGGGAAGGACAATCTTAGTGTGTTAAGTGTGTGCATCAACGAGTAGGCGCAGCTGAAAATCCATATGCTGGTCACCAACTGAGCACACAGTTTAATACTTATTTTGGTTGTGTAATGCAGAGGAAGACAAATGGCAACATACCGATCATAGGACATAATGGCCAGAAGAAAGAACTCGGTGTAGGCAAACCAGGAGAAGAAGAAGACCTGGACTACGCAAGTTGAGTATGAAATCAGGGTTTTTCCTCTAAAGTTGCCAAAAGACAGATGAGATACAGAACAAGAAGGCATAAATGTGTCTAAAACTGAGAGGTTTCCCAGGAAAAAGTACATGGGGGTCTGCAGATGGGAGTCAGTATTCACCAAAAAAATGATGAGAAGGTTCCCAGCCACTGTGGCCGCATAGATCAGGTGGAAGAACAGAGATAGCGGGATCCGAGAACCTGTGAGGTCTGACAGGCCAAGCAAAATAAATTCAGGGGGAAAAGTTTGATTTTTATTCATAACCAAGTTATTCTCACAAGTTCCAGAGCTTCACTGTTAAGAATCTTGAAGATATTGCAATAGACAGAGAAGGCACACCTTCTCTTTGATGCTTTAATGTATTTATATTAATAACACAAGCCTGGCTCTTTCACATCAATGTTTTCAGTGCCAATTACTTGACATTTTTCATTTAGAATTAAAATCACTGCATTGCATTTGGTTTGGCCCAAGGTGGAAAATTTACCACTAGGATATCCGTGATCAGTACTCAATTCTAAACCACCTGAAAAAGTACCAAATTTAAGGGTGCAATGTTACAAATATTATCTGATAGTGATACAGGTATGTAGATAGACCTATTCACCCACATTAAGAGAATTATTATCAGTAACTTACAAGTGCTATGGCGTGACTTAAGCCCCATACACACTATTAGATTTTCTGTAGACTTTTGTCTTCAGATTTTCCAAAACCACATCATATGAGGTCAAACCTTAAAGTGGAGTTCCACCCTTTTAAATGTCCACAGCTACAAAAAGTGTAGCTGCTGACTTTTAATAATCAGACACTTACTTGTCCCACGCTCCAGCGATGCACCGCCCGCTATCTTGCTTCTCTCCCCCTCGGCGCCGGCATCACTAATGTGTGGGCGCTCGGCTTTGGCTTCAAAGCTAGGCATGCACTTTGCATGTGCGAGCCGCGCTGCATGCTGTGAATGGCCGGTGTATCTCCTGGGACCTGTGATGTGTCCCAGAAGATCGCCGCAAGGGAGGGGGGACAGGTGAACTTCCTTTGGGTTCCCTCTCTTGCTGAATGGGTTTGTGAAGTGTATAGCATTGAACATATGGAATGCATGATCACCTTTGGCGATGATAAAACTGAATCCCATAATCTCATGTGGACTGTGTGGTCCTATTTCCATTACTCTTTGAATTTTGAACCTTTTTATTTTCAAAAAGTTTGACATAATGTCTACCCTGGGGATTGATCATGTTGTTGCCCTCTTCCCCATTACCCTTTTTTCTTTCTTTCTCCTTTCCTCTTCTCTCTTTTTCTTTATTTGTATCTCTCTCATAGGCGTGCGCATATAGGGTGGCAGGTGTGCCTGGGCACACCCTAATCACCCTGTACTGTGCAGAATCCCCTGCTGCCTGGCTGCAGAGAAAGGGACTGGGGAATCTCTGTTCTCAGTCTCTTTCTTTGTCTCGAAAGTGAGACATCAGGGGTCTGTTTAGACCCCTGATATTTCACCAAAGCCCCCCTAGCAGCGCTCCTAAAAAAATGGGAAAAAATAATAAAATATAACATTGTAAAAAATTATGAAAAAACAAAATTATAAAAATAAACTACTGACACCTATCTCTTGTAGTGCACGCCCTAATGCAATAGGCTGCGCACACCTATGATCTCTCTTTCTGTTAATATTCTACAATGGCTACTACCATTGCTGGTCTATTTTTCTAGAATTATGGTTTGTTTACTGACACTGTTAGTCCTGCACATGGCAGTGGCAGCTGGTGGGGTTTTCCTTTGGGGGGGGCGGCAAATAAGCACCCCCCTTTGGGTGGCACTGGCAGCACACACCCCCCCGGGGCCTGCGGTGCGGGACTGAAATACATAAACCCCTCTGTGTCAGTTCTGCCGAGTGAGACTGACACAGCCTACCAATTGGGGCGTCCTCACATCCTCTCCTCCTCTCTTCTTGGTGCGGGCAGCGGCTCCGCTCCTCACATGGCTTCTTCCATCTCTTGTTCCTCCAAGCATCAAGCATCCAATAAGATCACCTGGTGCTTTGGCCAGTCAGGAAACAAGCCTCAAAGACCTGCCTCCTGATTGGCGGGGGGAGCTATAGTATGAGAATAGCGAAAAATGTATTCTCTGTCCTCACAATTGTGTGGGATTGGGGCACACTGTCTGCGCCCCTAGCCCACCCTCTTTTGAAGCCTATTAGAGCCTCTGGCTCTAATCAGGTGCTTCAAAAGTCATACCCCCCCGACCTTTGCTGCAATTGTAATTCATGCGGCCGACATCCTGAAAGGGGCTGGGTGCATGGATAGGGGGGCGGCAGAGGTGTTAGGGGGGGGGGGCGGCGCCCTTGCACCCTCAATGCACGGGCCACCACTGGCACATGGAGGTATATATTCTACCCCTTGTCAAGTGCCTGTTAATTCGTTTTTTCTACTATGGATGTTTGTTGACCAAGTTTTGGGTTAGACAATGCATTTACCTACCTTGTATGTTGTACTATGTATACTTTATCAGCGAATATGTGACCTTCTTCATTCTGTTCAAATGTGAAGGCTATGAGTTTTGACATATCTCTGTATTGTTACTGTGTGACTTGGATCCTGTCTCCTTATTATGATTTTCTATTCTTTTGTACTCCTTGAAAAGAAAACTTAATAAAAAACAGAATACACCATCATTTTCTTGCTGGTTTGTCTGACTTGATGTAGAATCGCTAATTTCAGAAATTCAGGCAAACAAAGTTCATGAATAGAACCTCCACAAGCCAATTAATGTATTTTTACAAAGAAAATAATTAACGGCTTTCCTTCAGCCACGGATTGCAGGAAAAGAAATTGCTTGATTCTTCCATCAACACAGCCAGTTTTAATGGTGGAAATCCCTCCTGCAGTGCTCTGCCACCAAAACATGATTACTGCTGGCGGCTTTAGTCACTGGCTAGAATCTCATGAAGAAAAATAAGATAGGCTAGTTGTTCGGAAGTCATTTGATGGATCGACTTCAGTACCACCAGCCTGCCCATAGACAGATTGAATCTCGGCTGGTCCCTGCTGAATCAAGCAAGGTTCAATCCATCTATTCCCCTCCGTCCGTCCTGTATTGAACTGTATTGTAATTGTGCTGTCTCCCCCTCTACATTGTAAAGCTCTGAGTAAACTGCTGATGCTATATAAATCGTATATAATAATAAAAATAATAATAATAATAATAATCTATGGCCGGTCAAGCATATTCTTTTCTGGTTCTATTCTATCTATCTATCTATCTATCTATCTATCTATCTATCTATCTATCTATCTATCTATTATCCATATGTCTACAGTATCTCACAAAAGTGAGTACACCCCACATTTTTGTAAATATTTTATTCTATCTTTTCATGAGACAACACTGAAGAAATGACACTTTGCTACAATGTAAAGTAGTGAGTGTACAGCTTGTATAACAGTGTAAATTTGCTGTCCCCTCAAAATAACTCAACACAACCATTAATGTCTAAACTGCTGACAACAAAAGTGAGTACACCCCTAAGTGAAAATGTCCAAATTGGTCCCAAAGTGTCAATATTTTGTGTGGCCACCATTATTTTCCAGCACTGCCTTAACCCTCTTGGGCATGAAGTTCACCAGAGCTTCACAGGTTGGCACTGGAGTCCTCTTCCACTCCTCCATGATGAAATTATGGAGCTGGTGGATATTGGAGACCTTGCGCTCCTCCACCGTCCATTTGAGGATGGCCCACTGATGCTCAACAGGATTTAGGTCTGGAGATGCTTGGCCAGTCCATCACTTTTACCCTCAGCTTCTGTAGCAAGGCAGTGGTCATCTTGGAGGTGTGTTTGGGGTCGTTATCATGTTGGAATACTGCCCTGCGGCCCAGTCTCTGAAGGGAGGGGGTGATGCTCTGCTTCAGTATGTCACAGTACATGTTGGCATTCATGGTTCCCTCAATGAACTGTAGCTCCCCAGTGCCAGCAGCACTCATGCAGCCCCAGTCCATGACACTCCCACCGCCATGCTTGACTGTAGGCAAGACACACTTGTCTTTGTACTCCTCACCTGGTTGCCGCCACACACGCTTGACACCATCTGAACCAAATAAGTTTAACTTGGTCTCATCAGACACAGGACATGGCTCCAGTAATCCATGTCCTTAGTCTGCTTGTTTTTGTCAAACTGTTAGCAGGCTTTCTTGTGCGTCATTTTTAGAAGAAGCTTTCTTCTGGGACGACAACCATGCAGACCAATTTGATGCAGTGTGCGGCGTATGGTCTGAGCACTGACAGGCTGACCCCCCACCCCTTCAATCTCTGCAGCAATTCTGACAGCACTCATAAGTCTATTTCCCAAAGACAACCTCTGTATATAATGCTGAGCACGGCACTCAACTTCTTTGGTTGACCATGGCGAGGCACTGTTCTGAGTGGAACCTGTCCTGTTAAACGGCTGTATGGTCTTGGCCACCGTGCTGCAGCTCAGTTTCAGGGTCTTGGCAATTTTCTAATAGCCTAGGCCCTCTTTATGTAGAGCAACAATTCTTTTTTTCATATCCTCAGAGAGTTCTTTGCCATGAGGTGCCATGTTGAACTTCCAGTAACCAGTATGAGAGAGTGAGAGCTTTAACACCAAATTTAACACACCTGCTCCCCATTCACACCTGAGACCTTGTAACACTTTTGAGTCACATGACACTGGGGAAGGGAAAATGGCTATTTGTGCCCAATTTGGACATTTTCACTTAGGGGTGTACTCACTTTTGTTGTCAGCAGTTTAGACATTAATGGCTGTGTGCTGAGTTATTTTGAGGGAACAGCAAATTTACACTGTTATACAAGCTGTACACTCACTACTTTACATTGTAGCAAAGTATCATCTATCTATCTATCTATCTATCTATCTATCTATCTTATCTATCTTATCTGTCTCATCTGTCTCATCTATCTTATCTATCTATCTCTATTTTTTAATACTTCTCTTTTGGTGTTACACTGTAGAAAAAAAAAAATATTTTGAACTACTTAACCATTCTTATATTCAGGGGTGGCCCATGCATTAAGGGCGCACGGCCCCCCTAGCCATGTACCCATCCCCTTTCAGGATGCCTGATGCATGGATTCCTATGGCGGGGTGGGATGGGGTGTTTTTTTTAAGCATCTGGTTAGAGCCGGGAGGCTTTAAAAGGCTTCAAAATAGGGTGGGATTGGGGTGCAGAGATTGCGCCCCAATCCCACTCAGGTGAGTGTCAACAGCGAATTAATTTTCACAATTTTCACATTACAGTGCCTCCCCGTCAATCAGTAGCCAGGTCTGTAAGACCTGTTTCCCGATTGACCAAAGCGCTAGGCGGTCCTATTGGATGCCTGGCGCTAAGGACGGGGAGGCACAACGAGGAGAAGGAGAGGAGAAGGATCCTGCGTCTGCCGAAGGAGGACACACGGTGTAGGAGACAGCAGCCAATGCTACGAGTCTGCCCTACAAGGAGGAGGACACACAGAGCTCCCGAGGTAAGTGCCAGCGGGGGGTGGTGCTGTCAGGGAAGCGACAGTACTCCACCCTGACCGAGTGCCACGTGATGCTGGCAGTGTGGAGGGGATTGCGCCCCCCCTTCCAAAAAACCCACAAGCCGCCACTGCTTCTATTACATTTCTAACATGTTCAAAGATTTTAGAAAATAAATACATTTTAACAATCAAGTAGCTACATTTTACAAGAATGACAACTAATGCTTTACAAAGTCAGTTAAAAATTATTAATCCAAGTATTACAAAAATAACATAAATAAAAAGGCCCTCTTACATCACAAAATAAAGCCAAAACTATTTATCAAAGATGTATCAATAATTCAATCATAAACAATTTATCCAATTACTTCATATATGGAAATGATATTTGTAAAAAAAAAAAAAAAAAAAAATCTTCCCATTCACAGAATTCTGGCAATGATGTCTCTGTTCCACCTTTATCACCTGATAATCATTCACCTCAATATAACCTTGGGTTTTAGAAGTAGAATGCTGAAAATTTACACATAGGTCTTAATTGTCTCTTCCAATGTTCCAAATGGACAAAGCTACTGAACAATACACTAGAGATGGGTGATAAAGTTTTAAAGAGATATTGAATATGCTCACCTCTATATCCTAAGGTTTTCAATCCTATACATCAGATCTGTGCTAAAGAAAAAAAAAACAGGGAGCAATAATTTTGTGTTATGTACAGTTAATTAGAATTAAATATTGTCAAATTTTATATTTTGACCACTGAGCTTAAATGCCTAATTGGTGTAAAATTTATATGAGTATTCTTTTATTTATAAATAAATAAATATTGTCTAATTTTTATATTGTGACCATGTAGCTTAGAC
>BLSH010237555.1:313296-330441 GCA_018402905.1 Glandirana rugosa | reverse complement strand
ATACACCTTTCTCTCGAGGTATATCGTGAATATGGCAAAATTTTGTATTATAGTAAATAATTTCATACATATATTTTGAGTGTACATTATCCACGAGGTCACGTGGTTGACATATGTCGTATTCATTTCGCTTTAGGTACCATGACGTCGTTTAGGTACGGAGAGGAACCTATTACGTTTCGTAGAACAGTTTGTTTATACGGGGAGGGGATGCGCAATGCAGTGTCCCAGTACACTGAGTAGTCCTCCTAAGGATAGTGACTGATAAAAAAACAAAAAGTTCTCGTTGTATCCGACAGTTCAAGAAAGTAGAAAGTATACACATGTCTCGGGGTCCGGGACAAAGTTCGGGTTCTGTCCGGACCCGAACCCGGACTTTGTACCGAAGTTCGGCCGAACCAGCAGAACCCGGACTTCTAGAAGTTCGCTCAACTCTATATGTAACGGTAATAAAATGTATTTGAAATAAAACCAAAGTCACTGTACACATATGAAAGATGAAAGAACTTGACAGCCTATGTTGCTCTTGAAAAACAAAAAAATAGTCAGTGATAGGAATCCTCCTGATGAGTCACATGACCCTGTGACGTAACGCGTAGGGGAGGGGCATATTTGTTTGACAAGATGCTTTGCATTATCCAAGGAGAGGCATGGATTTGCTGCAGTACCATGGATTTCGCTTTACTTATGCTGTATACAGTTGGTGCACTGGAGCACCTATTACATGTGAGTTTTATATACATACTTTAATAAATGATATTATGTTTTAAAACGGTATAAGTGCTATATGGAGCTCTCTTTCCACATATATCGAGCCACAATGGAGGAACATTGACAGGGAAGAAAGGAGGAAAAACATCACTTGGCTGAAAGCACATTGTGGCTGAATTTAATTGTTAAGGTCACACTCCTCAAGGTGAACGCATTTCTAATGGGAGATCAGTGCGGTGGTGAATTCACATAAGGCATGCTTTTTGAGGATTTTTGAAGATTCGGGAAGTTTTCACTTATGTTTTGGACATTTATTTGTTAATTGTTTGCATATTATTCAGTAGCATTGGAACACTGGATAGATGTGTGGACTATTATAATAAGATACTGTGCATTGTTATTGTTGATGACATCATTTGTTTTAACCCTTTCAGCCCAGGAAGGGTTTCCCACGTTAGGACCAGAGCACTTTTCGCGATTCGGCACTGCGTCGCTTTAACTGATAATTGCGCGGTCATGCGACGTTGTACCCAAACAAAATTTGCGTGCATTTTTTCCCACAAATAGTGCTTTCGTTTGGTGGTATTTGGTCACCTCTGAATCATTTCTGATCACCGCTATAAACAAAAAAAGAGCGACAATTGTGCAAAAAAAAAAAATAATATTTCTTACTTTTTGCTAAAATACAAATCCAAAAAATAAAAAATAAAAAAACAAATGTATTCATTGGTTTTGGCCGATTTATTTTCTTCCTCATATTTTTGGTAAAAAAAATCGCATTCAGCATTTATTGATTGGTTTGCGCAAAAGTTGCCGCGTTTACAAACCATGAGAATGAATTTCTGGTGTTTTTACAATTTTCTTTTTTTTTTACTAGTAATGGCGGTGATCTGCGATTTTTATCAGGACTGCGATATTGGGGCGAACATGTCAGACATTTTTGACACTTTTTTTGGGAACATTGACATTTATACAGCAATCAGAAATTTAAATATCCACTGAACACTGTATAAATGTCATTGGCAGGAAAGGGGTTAACCTGCAGGGGGCAGTAAAGGGGTTAACTGTGTCCCCTGGGTGTGTTCTAACTGTTTGGAGGCTGCCAGGGGCACAAGAGATCGAACTGATCCCAAGTACAGAGATCAGTAGATCTCTGACATGCCACCTGACATGCCTCCTGTCAGAACTGGGAACCGCCGTCGCCGTGTTTACATCGGCGGTTCCCTGTTCTGGCACAGGGCATCGCGAGGCGCGGGCGGACATCGAGTCCGCCTGACCCACGACCCCACTCAGAGAGTGTGCGGTGGGCACAAGCATGCGCCGCCTAGCCGGTGTGCCCGCAAGTGATGACTGTGAGCGGCAATTTGTGGGACAGAGCCACACTATCGCCGCTTATAGTCGTTACGCGGTCGGGAACCGGTTAATATTGTATTTATTTTAATTGTAGCACATATATTAAGCGCATGGAAATAGTTAAACAAAATAAGAAGATTAGACAGGTTTTTAAACCATTAGCGCAGCATTATCTGTTTTAAAAAATAGTCAAATGCCCTCGAGAACACAGACAACCCCGCTGCATTAGCTTACTGTGCCCTGAGATGGAGGCCCGGTGGTGTGGTGAGAGGAAGGAGACTCCGCCCTGGTGATTACACAGAACCACTGAACCTGAACATCCACGGGTTTGCTCAACTCTAGTCATATATCCAGGAAGCCACTTAGCCTTAAATCCAGTCAGATGGTGCTGGATGGGACTGGGGGTGGAACGCAAGGTGGGATAGTAAAGCTGGGCTGTCACCAAGCTGTAATCTTGACCTTTATTGCTATCCTTGGAACTGAGTGCTGTATATTTATACAAAAAAGAAGACCTCCTAGCGCTAGACCCTTAAAAACTTTTGGTTGAACATTTGGTTTTTTGTGGCACCATCCTGGTGTGTTTCTTATTTTCATTTTATTAATTTGTTTCGAGTTTACATCCACTTTAAGTGTCTTTGCGGTGGGGAAGGAGCAGAGTATCTCAAACATAGTCAGGGATCTACTATATATATTTTTATCTTTCAAGCTGTTTAGGAAGTGTCTTAGCTGCAGGTAAGACCATGTAGGCATGGAGGTGGCTAGTTCAGAATTTACAATTTCATCTTTGGAGCGAAAAATGCCTTGTTGAAAGAAATGATGTGCCCTTGGGTGAAAATTGGGTGGAAATTTGGTGAAACCCTTGTCTCTTCCAGGAGGGAATTTCGGGTTGCTTTTTATAGGAGTCATGAGGCCAGGGATGGACATTATTCAACCCAATCTTTGGACTCTTCATGTTTGTGCCAGTCTACTAGTCTGGTTAGTAAAACCGATCTATGATATTTTTTGAAGTCAGGTAATCCCAATCCCTCCTCTGTGTTTGGGAGCAAAGAGCCTTGCCATGCTGAGTCTAGGGGGGTGACCTTTCCAAATATAAGCACTTATTTGGGTCCTGATAGCTGTGAAAAATATTTTGGGAAGGGTAATAGGGATGGCTCGTGCAATGTACAAAATCCTCGGTAACATAGTCATTTTGATTGTGGCCGCCCAGCCAAACCATGGCAGATTGAGTTGGTCCCACATGCTTAAGTCTTTTGAGAAGTCTTGTAGAAATGGGGCAAAGTTCATTGAGTATAATGAGGATAATTTAGGAGGGAGTTGAATCCCTAGATAGGGAATCCCATCTACGCACCAGGGGAATGGGAAAGATTCTTGACAGTTACTTGCAGCTTGAGCAGGTAAGGATACATTCAGTGGATAGGATTTGCCCACATTTATCTTGAAGTTGGATAATAGCCCAAATGCATGGAATTCTTTAAGCAGGTTGGGAAGCGTAATTTCGGCTTTGGTCAGAAATTGAAGTATATCAGCGGCGAAAGCAGCAATTTTACAGGTTTTATTGGTTATCGTGACTCCCGCAATGTCTGGGTGAGATTGAACACATCTAAAGAAGAGTTTGAGGGTTAGGATAAAGATAATCAGTGACAGTGGGCAACCCTGTCTGGTACCATTGAAGATGGAGAAGGCACTCGAGAAGTGGCCATTAATCTTGACTCTTGCTTGAGGGTTGGAGTACGGACTCAGTATGCTGGCTTGCATTAAGGAGCCTAATCCTATCGAGGAGTGAACCGCCTCCATGTAGTCCCAGGCCACCCTGTTGAACACCTTCTCTGCATCCGTGGACAGGAAAAAACCCCATCCACTGAAGTCTTGATTAACCAGTGGTGGATCTTAAGTGCCTTTATAGTATTATCGCGGGCTTCCCTTCCTGGGAAAAAAGCTTGCCTGAGTTTTGGAGATCCAATTTGGTAAATGTGGTATCAATCTTTTTTCAAGCATTTTCGCATATATTTTTATGTCGACATTTAGAAGTGAAATTGGGCAGTGATTTTCTACTTGAGTGGTGTCTTTTCCTGTGTGTCACCGAAATGTGGGCTTCGAGTAAGTCTTTTGGGGGGTCCTTACATTGGGTGAGTGAATTGAATGCTTTTAGGAAGTGTGGGGTAAGGTTTTCCGAGAATGTTTTGTAGTAAAGGCTGGTGAAACCATCCAGGCCAGGGCTTTTCCCAGGTGTCATGTTTTTTAGTGCGTTTTGGTATTCGCTAATTTGTAGGGGTTCGTCTAGGGCGGAATCTGACTCAGGTGAGAGTTTTGGTAATTTATGCCTGGGTGGGCCTGGAAAGGTTATAGAGTTTGGAATAATAATTGACAAATTGCTGTGCTATTTCTTTGGTTTTGTGGAATTTTTTCCCCTTCCGGTCATTGATTGCACAGTCATTTGGGTTTTCCTGTCTTGTAATAACCTTGCCAGTAGTTTACCACTTTTGTTTGCTTGTTCTTAAAAGAGCTTAGTTGATAGAATAAAATTGCTTATTATTTATTTGCCCAGTTCCTCTAGCAACTGATGTCTTGCCGAGATTTCATTCAATAAGAGGTAATTTGGGGAATAAACATTTACAAACGTCACTGGCCTGGTATCTAATAAGCCTTTCACAAAGAGGTAACGCCCCTCTGGGTCTGCCATTTGTTCTGAGAGTGTAAAGGGGAGGTTATGTGTGAGGAGGATAGCTACTCCTTTTGTTTTGTTAGTCGGGGAAGAAGCATGATAAATTTGTGAAAATTTGGTGTTTGTAAATTTGGGTATATCCGGGCCTTTGAAATGAGTTTCCGGCACAAAAGCTACTTGTGTTCGGAGTTTGGCTATCTCTCTGAGTACCAGAGATCTTTTCTCTGAAATGTTCAGGCCCTTGGCGTTCAGGGAGAGTATTTTCAGAGAGGAAGATGTTTTCATTTTGATTTATTTTATTATTAGCCTCAATGAAGAAGGGAGTAGAGCTAAGTTAAGGGGATGCAGGGAGGAAGAGTAGGGGAAGAGTCTGGGAAATGGGTCAGGGGTGGGGGGGTAGGTAGTACGAGGGGTGGTTGCAGTTGTGGGGGGTTATAGGATCAAATGGGGCTCAGGGCTGTGTGGGCTCCTAACCACAATGGTGATCCTTAATTGGTACAGACTGGACTGTGTCTAGGCTGATGTGGGGAGTGTTAGTGGTGTGACTAGCGGAGAAGAACGGTGGCCAGCCAATGGGAGGAACACCTATGAGAAGAAACGGTGTTGGTGGTAAGAGGCAAAGCTCCTACTGGGGTCAACACATTGTATCAGCTATTGTAGTTACAACATTGCTAACAATAACATTGACTTTAGACCATAATGCGAACACAGTTTACCTTCCTGACAAAGGCAAGATCACTTAGTAAGCACTCATTTTGTCTTGGTGGTACGGGGTTGGGTTTAGCAATATCCTATGGAGTGATGCATAGGATATGTAGAACATCCAGGTATGCTTAGGATTGATGCTATCATCCTAGACATCATTATGCCTTATGCTTTAAGAAGAAATTCCCTCGGTAGCCACTGCAACCAAGGTTTACCTGTTTGTATGTCTACAATCCCCAGGGAGTGGGTAGCTCCAAAAGCACAGCCCCCCTTCCCCACCCCTACACATGCCAAAAAATATATATCCCTATTTATAAAGTATTACAGCCATGACAAACACTGATATCTGCATTACAGAGAAAGGAATATATCACATCTATACTATGAAGGTAGCTGTGGGTGAAGGGGTTTCCTTTGTCAGCTTGTGTGGTACCATCTCTTGCATTACTGGGGGTTTTCCATAGCTTTTTGGACAATATCTGTGGCCTGTGCCTCAGGCTTATATAAACGTATAACTGATGATCCAGGCTATATTATTGTTACCAGAAAGATTCTACACTCTGTGTCAAGTATATGTCTGTGCCATCATTGAGGCTTAGAGGATATGGGTGATTCAGATTGCCCGGGGAGGTGCTGTAATATGTCTTTCTCAGTTTGGAAGGCCCTTTAGTTACCTGGCTTGGTCAGCCTGATATGGTAGGTCCAGGGGCCAAAGTGGGGCTCTGTAATTTGCCCTACCTTGAGTTTATTTGTCTTTGGGGCAAGATGTATAACAAAGAGAACACGGTACGTGAGGGAGAGCTTAAACCAAGGCCTGGGGTGTACTATATGTGAGCACAAATATGCAGTTAGTTCAGTTTGTAATTACTGCTCGGGTCAGGAGGTTTGAGATATCAACTGTAGTAGCAGTAGGCCTGCATAGTCAACATTCAGCGTAAAACAAAAAAAAACAAAGAGGAGCAGCGCAGTCAAGGAACTGATTGATGGAAGAGTGTGAAACCACAAAACTGAAACCATTAACCATGGGGGCAGATACACTATCTGGCAATCATAGACTGATAGCGGAAGTGTACTTTACCCTTTCTCGATAGCTTTTAGGGGAATCTCCGGGGGATCACTTATTCTGAATCTGGTTCTGGTGGGTCTTGTGGAACAGGCACTGCAGGATCTAGACCTCTGCGGCAGAGTGGAGTGGTGTTCAATCGGCGGCGTGGTGTTCACTGTTCCATGGCAGGTGGTAGCAGCTCTTTCCAGATCTCTGGGATGGCGAACTCTTGATACCACTCAGGCACTGGAATGGGTTGTATGTTCACATGTATGTTCACATGTTCAAAAAATTGAGAAAGGTCCGCTGGGGTCTGTAAAGTGAAGGAACGGCCTTGGATCGTTACATACAGGACGAAGGGGAAGCACCATTTGTAAACTATGCACCTCTCCCTGAGGGCCGTGAGGATGGGCTGCAGAGCTCTTTGGTGGTCCAGAGTAATTTGTGATAAATCTTGACAGATTTTAACTTTAGTACCATTAAAAGTTATTTCTTCTTAGTGCGTGGATAGCCACCTCTTCTTTTAGCTTGTAGTTCATGAAACAGCACACAATATCTCTTGGTCGGTCTCCTTCCCTGCCGCATGGGTGCAGGGCCGTGTTGGCCCGCTCAAACTCCACAGGCCAGTCTTGCGGCCTTTCCAGGATATTGTTTACTAATGTTTGCAGAGCCAGGGGAATTTGGTCATGCTCTACGGTCTCGTCATGCCTTGGATGTGTAAGTTTCTCCTTCTGCCCCTGTTGTCAAGGTCCTCCAGCTTCCGCTGCATATCATTTAGGTGGTATTGTTAACGGGCGCCATGCTGCTGCAACCCCTGCATCGTGACGGCCTGCAGCCCTCTCTACTTTCACCAATCGATCCAACACTCCACTTAGTTCCCTGGTGTGTTTCCTTCCTACAAGCTGCTGGAATAATGCAAGCACGCAAGACTTTTATCATAAATTTTCACCTTGTGGCCCCTCTATTTAACATCTGAACTTTCTTGAGTTAAAGCAATGCATGAGCATACAATATGTAAAGAGTAACAACATCATCATATTTATCAGCTTGTACATAAAATAAAATGTGACTTTCTACCTGCCCTGTATCTACTAAAGCAAACGACATATTACCTGAACTGAGACCAAATAGATCAATGTGATCTGTGTCATGTATTATGAAGAAGTTTAGCTGCATGGAAAAAAAATCTGTTTCCATTTTTTTCCATTCAGACATTCAGTATATGCAAAACCATCTCTGATTACCTCCCCTCCCAAAAAAATAAAATTAAAATATGCACCACATCTCATGTCATTTACTTACCAATATGACTCTCTTCTTTGTATTTTACATTGCAATCTCAGTTTCTAGATCAATATAATAAAATGTGACTCTTTACCTGCCCTGTATCTTCCAAAACAAAAATCATATTACCTGAACTGAGACCAAATCAATCAATGTGATCAGTGTCATGTATTATAAAAGACTTCAGACATAAAAAAAAAAGCAAAACCATCTCTATAACAAAATAAAAACAACAAAGATTGCAACATTTGCGATGAGCCGAGTTTTACAAATAAAACAATGACAGAAATTTAGGGTACCTGTAAAATAAACAAATTCATGAAGGAAATAAATACCTGTGAATGGCCAGACCGGTAAAATTAAGAATTTTCCTTGTTTTAGCTCCTAGCCCAGATTTTGTCGGTGATCTCCCCGGCAGAGGTAAATTCTGATAGAAGAGGGGGGAGGGGAGGCTCCTTTGGAAGGGTCAGCTCAGTACTAGAAGCCTAGATGTAGACATATTTCTGAAGAAAATTAAATGAAAAGAGCAGAAAACCTATGTGACATTTCTGGTCACAATACAATTCCATTCTCCACGCATTCATATATTTATAATACAGAAATTTCCCCTGACATCTCCAGAGCACACAGGGGGGTAGATTGGCTCTGTGTTCATCTGAGATTAATTTAGAATACGGACCCTCTAGAAGATGAATCTCTACAGAAAATTGAGCATCATCTGAATTAATTTATCCCTCAGTGACACACGCCTTGAGCCTTTAGAAATAAATAATTGATTTTAGATTTTCCAATCTTTACCCTTTCATTTCTTATTTTAATAATAGGTGTTTCTCCATTTCATAAAACTGGGAAGTTGTGGAAAGAATCAACAATAAAATGGTGTAAAGTTGAGCAACTGGAAATAACAAATATAGTCCAAATATTGTTAGTGCAAAGTGAATGAAAAGTAAAAAAAAAGACAAACGGTCATTCTGCCATGGGAGCTAACACTTACTAACCTACTTAGCAGTACGCTGGTGGCTAGACCACCTCCGTGGACTCCCTCTCTTTCTGCTTCCTCTCTTCCCTTTCTTTCCCTCCTCTCTGGACGTGGAGCGCTCCTTATTCTGTACAATATGAGCTTCATCTCCCCAGACTACATTTCATTTAACTGCTCCTAGGTACCTCTACCTTACTTGTAAACTAGCTGTTAATGTTTGTATTCTTACTCTGATCGCCATATTTTTCCTGATACGAGATTATCTCATCACTTACTGTAAACTTATGTTAAGTGGTGGACTGCACTATATCATGCTACACCATCTCTGTTTATTTTTGATCTCTGTTGTCCTATGTATACCTTATAAAACCTCTTTAACAAGGAAAAGTAAAAAAAAAAAAAGAAACAATAGTGGCAGGTTTAGGAAGGTTTGTTCTCCAAATGTCCTCACATAAATTGTTGGATTTTTTTTACATTTACAGTGATATAAATTATCTAAATACGTAGAAATGTGCGAACTTTCAAGGTATTCACTGAAGACAAAATATTTATAAAACGCACAATTTGTATTATATTTGCTAACAGTAAATATATAAAATAGCATTCAATTGTCAAATGACAAAGTGACCTTATCCAACACATATGTATCTCTTCATACTGTATATGCAGTTTAATTGTGCTGCATCAAGAGTCCAAAATTGGTTGTCCATATGGTGAGGGATAAGCGGGTGTTCTCAATGTGTTTCCCGGAGTAAATCAGCTTTGTTAGAAGCAAAGCCATTGTGTGTTAACATAGCAAACATAATAATAAAATTGTATATGAGCAGTAATCACATAATATACAGAATTGCTGTGGCCATACCAGGGTGATGTAAAAATTGGAGTAATTAGGGCCAGCCATGGACAATGATGGATGCCTGATCACCTAGCTCTCTCTAGCCTGAGACTACCAGCAACTACTGAGCAAACCCTAGATTATTTCTTTAAAACACTCCTGAAGTGTCTAGCCACCTTCTGCAAAACTCTGGCAAACTCTGGGGAGCGCAGCATCTCAGCCACGGATAAGAGACCCTCCGGACCGTGGACAGCACCTGCCAGTACGAGGCCGCCGGCCTCCAGGTTCTCATCCGCCACCATCCGGGCTCCGTATGGCCAGATGAGCTTCCACAACATCACCCCCGGCCTCCCTGCTCTTGTCTCCCTCGGCCAAGCTACTTATTGGCAGGTTCCTTTCATCACTGGCGGCGAAGCGACAACTACCTTGTCCCCTCACAGAACTAGCGGCCGCCCTCTAGCGGCCTACCCACCACCCTATTACTGTGGCTTCAAGCCCTACTCCACACAGCAGCGAGCTATATTCCAAGACCCCTGCAATCTCTGCCTTCCATCCCAGCCAAAGAAGCGCCCCGACACTCACCGATAGGGCTGGCGCGACCTCTGCTCCTCCCGGTCTGCCCGCCATCTTGCCTCTCTGTATGGAGCTGCTTGCCGCCCATGCGACACTGATTGTGCCTAGGGTCAATGCCTCAATACTAAGGGCGCTCTGGGACACCACCTACATTACAAGGGGGACATACAGGGAACCTGCGGAAGCATTCTCCCAACAACAGGAAGCTGATCCGCAGGGTTCTCACTAATTGAGGTCCCGGTCCCGGCCTTCAAATACAGCTCTGCAGCACCAGTCAGCCACCTCACAAAGAAAACAGTGCTGAACAGGGGAGAAATAAAGGAACTGTACCTTTATTCTCCACAGGAAAGGAGCACATAAGACTGCCCCCTTAACTTAATAACCTGAGTTAAGGGGGCAGCTCCATTAGCGCATTGAGCGCAACACAGTACTCACAGCCGGTCCTTCCTCCTATCGCATGCCATAGTAACACCAGAAGCCCCATCACCTTACTTTACTTGAGCTATCCTAGCAAACTGGTCACAAACCACCTCATCTCTCACCAATTCAACAGGGGTGCAATTACCAACACCTATTACCTGCCTCTAGGCTACAGTCTGGGTAGCCCCTTTCACTAGTAGCCCTGATCTTGGCCTACCTGACCCCAAGACCCAGCTCCTCGCGCTATATTACAGGAAAAGACAGTTATAAGCGTAGCCCATTATAAGGGGGCATGCCCAAAACTAAGAGCAACAAAAAAGGATCTCTCACACATATCACAGACTTCTTTCCTGCAGAAGACATGCTGCACCCCCCACAGAGAGCGAGCACAGTTTCACCTCCCTTATCATCCACACCACTGGATGGACCACAGTCACCCATTGCCATAACAGAAGAGATGGATAGGCCCAAGCACAGTACCCAGCTCTCCCAGGCATCCCCCTCTGATAGGAGCAAAAGAGCAGCACAGTCTCCTGCTCCCTCGCCCTCCAAGGTCCCGCTTTACAAGAAACAACTTTGGGATGCAGGACAGGATAGTTCGGGCACTCATGACTCACTAGCGGATCTTTCCACCAGCGATCAACCTGCATCGGAACATAAATTAAAAATGACGCTCCTTTCACTGCAAAACGATCTAAGAAAGGAACTGAGATCGTCCTTAACAATGCTACAATCCAGAGTTGATCAAGTAGAGGTCCGTACGGAGGCTCTAGAGAGACAACCCACAGATCAAGCATCAAAGCTGATAGAAGCGTCAGATGCGTTCCACCAACATGTGGATGACATTCATTACCTACAAGTGAAAGTAGCTGATCTTGAAGATCGTTCCCGGAGGAACAACATAAAATTCTGAGGAATACCCGAATCTGTCAAACCTGCTGAACTTTCAACATACATCCAACAGCTGTTCCTTATACCGCAACTGACATCATCAGAAATGAATATAGACTGAGCCCACAGAATCGCCAAGCCACACTATCTACCAGAAACGGTTCCACAGGATGTCCTGGCTCGCGTCCACTTCTATCAGATCAAAGAAAAGCTCATGTCCGCTGCACGTATAAACAAATCCCTCCCAGAACCCTATGCCAACATCTTGCTCTACACAGACATCTCTGCTGCTACGGCTAGGAACCTCAGAGAATTCAACCAAGTGACGTTGATCCTGCATGAATGCAACATACCCTACAAGTGGGGCTTCCCAGCCAAGCTGATTATTACTTACCACAATCAACCCACAAGTATACTCTCCCATAAAGAAGGCATGAAACAGCTGTTAAACTGGGGCATCATCTCAGCACACCCCTGCAAGCGGACCGGAGGGGATCTCTCCAGGCCTACCATGGCCGACCATCCTCCTATCGACCCCTAGGTCGCTATCAGCACCAATTTTGATACTAACAACTACCAGCAGACTCAAGCCTATCCTCACAGTCAACGTACTTGGCATCATCAGGAGAAACTGAGTCTCAGCTGAGTAACATACATTCATTGTTGTTTCTGTCACATTCGGTATCTCTTTTTGTACCCCCAGGTTATAAACAAAGTGCTATGCACTTTCTGTTACAGGTATTTCACTATTCTAGTAAGCTACGATTGATAACATTGCTACTTAACTTGTTATTTTCTCTTTTCCTTTTCTTTTTTCTTGGGTTCCATAACCCAACTAAATTCAGGTTCAGCAGCAATCATTGAGTACTTTATTCTATCTGTTTTTCATTGGTGTGTACTTATAGAGCGCAGAGTAGCAGATGACTTCCTTCTAATCTTTTACTACAATCTTCTGTTGACTCAACCACTTTAAGCCATGGCGATTAACATCACATCCCTAAACACTAAATGCCTACATTCACCCTTCAAATGACAACTATTCTGGAAAGAAGCTTTAGACAGCAAGGCTGATATTATTTGTGCCCAAGAGACACATTTTGCAGCTTCCAAACTGCCCACTTGTACTCATAAGCAGTTCCCACAGTGCTTCATGTCAAATGCACCTAGGAAAAAAGCTGGGGTATTAATTGCCATACGCGCCACAGTTGCCTTTACATTGCTCCACTCAGAGATCGAACCCCAAGGTAGGTACATTATTCTGCATGCCACCTTTAATGAGCGATTACTGACTCTGGTAAATCTTTATACCCCCAACACCTGTCAGGCACAGTTCTACCAGCTAGTTGCTGAAAAGCTAGATCCCTTCAGACAACATCCCCTCATCATATGTGGGGATTTTAATCACGTAGTTGATGCGGCCCTGGACTCTTCCAACCCCTCTAGGAAGAAGTCCATGGCCTTGTCCAACTTTCTATCAACAGAAGATCTTTATGATGCATGGCGTTGCCTTCATGATACTGAGAAATACTTCACCTTCTATTCACACACTCATAACACCTACTCTAGGATTGATATGTTTCTGGTAGACAAAATCACCCTACAATCCATTCAAGATGTGAAAATTGGTAACATTACATGATCCGACCATGCCCAAATATCAATCAAAGTGTTTCCTATAGACCACAGGGCAGTAGGAAAGCGGTGGAAACGTAATCCCTCCTTGTTGACTAACTCTACCTACCAGAGACATATTGACTCCGCTATTATAGACTTTTTTCAACTTAATGCAAATTCTGTGACATCTCCCTTTACTTGTTGGAATGCCCATAAGGCGGTCATAAGAGGTCTCCTTATGAAGTTTGGAGCTCAGGAGAAGAAAAACCGTAATGCTACTACCCTCAAACTGCTAGGCCAGATCAACACTCTTGAAAGAGCACATAAATCCAAGCTCAACCCTAGGGGATGATCTCGGGATACTGAGAAGCATGCTAATTGAACACCTTCACTCAAACTTCGACCTAGCCCTCAAAAAATTGTGATTAAATTTCTAGGCCCATCATAACAAACCAGGGGCTTGCCTTGCAAAACAACTAAAAAAAATTTAGTACAAGCCAGAATTCCCTATCTTCTTTCTCAAAACAAAACTCGCCTTACTAACTCTAAGGACATAGCTGATCGCTTCAACCAATTCTACGCTCAACTATATAACTTAGCTGAGTCAGGAGTGATTGCAGCTCCCACTATGCAGGATATATCAAGCTTTTTAGATAACCTAAACTTACCATCCCTCTCCCATGATCAACCACAAACTCCACTCCCTTTATCGACTTTGAACTCAAAAAAGCGATCCTGTACTTACTATTACATAAGGCACCAGGGCCAGGCAGCTTCAGTAACGAATACTATAAACAATTTGCCCACACGCTCAGCCCATTTCTACTGCAAGCGTTTAACCACACTTTGCAGACGGGCATGATCCCGGAGGAATCACTGGCAGCAACCATTACCACGATTCCCAAACCGGGCAAACATACAGAAGATCCCGCCAAGTATAGGCCGATCTCACTATTAAACACAGACACAAAACTCTATGCCAAGCTCCTAGCAGCCCGCCTGTCCTCTGTGATATCTCAACTTGTCCATCCAGATCAAGTGGGCTTTATGACTGACAGACAGGCCTCAGATGGCATGAGGAGATATATTAACCTGCTCCAACGGGTGCCTTCTCTGTTCATCTCGCTTGATGCGGAGAAGGCGTTCAACAGAGTTGACTGGAACTTCCTAAGAGCAGTACTTTTAAAATTCGGTATCTCAGGCCCCCTTTTAGAAGTCATTATGGCTCTCTACTCAGCCCCTAATGCTAGACTGGTCAACTCAGGGATTTTCTCAGAGTTGTTCAAAATATATAATGGCACATGGCAGGGCTACCCCCTGTCCCTGTTAATTTTCTCTCTAGTTATGGAACCCTTAGTGACAGCCATACCCTCAAATAACTCTATTCGGGGTATTGCTATCGACACATGTGAGCACAAAATCGGTCTTTATGTAGACGATATGATCATTTCCATCACAGAATCTCAGCTTTCGCTCCCACATCTCCATCAAACCCTGGACCTCTTTAGTAAGGAATCCCTATACAAAATAAATTGCTCTAAATCGGCCATGATCGGTATCAATGTGGAAAAGCAAATCAAAATTAGCACTGCCAAAATGCTCCTGGGCTCCTAACTCAACACTGCCCTATCTCGGGATTTCTCTAACTGCACCCTCTTCGCGTTTGTTCATGCAAAATTTTGCTCAACTATTGGACAAGCTCCACAAAATGATACAAAACTTGAAAAATATACAAGCGTCCTGGGCCGGACACATAACACTATCAAAAATGTTACCACATATACTCTATTGTTTCCAAACTCTATACCCTTCTTACGCTCTCATCTCGATAAATTGCAAGCACTTGTGTCATCTTTCATATTGAACAATAAGCATCCAATGATTAAAAGATCTACTTTATGCTCACCGACTGCCACAGGAGGTATGGGCGCACCTAACATTAACGCTTATTACAAAGCAACCATACTTGAACAAGTAAAAAAATTGGTGGGCTCCAGCCACGCGATTTCCATGGCTGCAAATTGAGAAAGGAGCATTAGCATCGGAACCTAAGCAAACACTCTCTGCACTACTGCTTCAAAATCAAAAGCAACACAACTTCTTATACACTGTAAATGCCACAACTAGAACATGGCACTCGCTCTTGTAATTTTTGGGTGGAATATCCCGTGAAGTCCTAAAAGATCTCCCCTTGCTAGCATTACAAGCTATTATGCCGGACGTTTCCCTTCTCAACTGGTCTCAAGCTAGAGTGGCCTAATTAGCTCACTTTTTCGATGAATCTGTGCTCCTTTCCTTCCAACAGCTGAGGAATAAATTCCAGATCCCGGCTAAGGACCTTTTCAAATACTTCAGAGTCCGCTCTATCCTCTCCAAAGTGTCTTACTCAAGCAACCCCCTTGTGGAGCACGTTATACGCTCCTATCTCAATACTACGTTTACAAAGAAGGGCATATCCTCTCTCTACAAGTTGTTGACTAACATACCTGCCAACGAAAAACCCTGCAACATAATAAAATGGGAAAACCAGCTCCACCATTCATATACCCTCCAACAGTGGCTCCACACTCTACAATATCCTCTGAAATATTCCAAATGTCTCACCCATTGGAAAGGTGTATAAAAATTATTTCATAACTGGTATCTCACTCCTGTAAAACTGGCCGCTATCTACTACACCACCACGGCCCACTGTTGGAGTACCTGTGGTATGAATGGAAACACCTTACACATATGCTGGTCCTGCCCCAAACTGGTCACCTTATGGCGTGAAGCTACCAAGTTCTTATCAGCTCTGTTAATAAAACCTGCAACCCTCTCTCCTTAACTTATAATGTTTGGGTTGGACCTGGACTTTTGGCCATTCGACACACATGCAATATTATCCCACGTTCTTATTGCCATTAGACTTTCCATTGCCAGGAAATGGAAATCCTCAGACCCCCTCTCTATAGGGGACTTATTTTCTTTGTTAAACAACCAATGCCTCATGGACTCTATGTATGCCAAGGCTCACCTGAAAGTCCCACTCTTTCAGACAAGATGGTCTCTATGGCTACATCATACTAAGTGTAACTTGCAACTGTAAGCAGATCCTATCTGTTACTCACCACTCAATAGTGATCTCTACCACTTTCACCTGGTGCTCTGTGCGGACGGAGGGTGCTGTCCCACCCCCTGGGGCAGCGCGTTCTGCCCTCTCAGTCCTATCCTCCTATGCTGAACTGCTTTGTAACACCTCTTTGATGTTAATTTTAGACTTACATGATGTTTCAATGAAATTTGTATATATCAAATTGTATGCCACCTCTTGTATGCATATCTTCAAATGCAACTTATACACCGTGTATATGCTTTTTTTGTCTTGACAAATAAAAATATAAGTTTAAAAAAAAAATTGGAGTAATTTCCCCAAAGTTACAGGTGTGGGGAGAACAAGGCCCCAGATGTTTAAGGTGACAGCAAGTCTCACAGCTAATAGTGATAAGCTAGTGTAATACTCAGCCAACCCTTGTCTGCGCCTACAATAGCCCGGCAACCACAGGAGCCGAAAGGGAGAAACAGTATTACAAAAATAATAAAATAAAAATAATTTTTGAGGCAGTACGATTGCAAGTACTCATTACCAGGAAGTGCTATATTTATTTACATTATTTAGCATTGTGCACTGTAACTACTCATGAACGTTAGCATGACGGAGTTTTTAATAAAAATAAAATAATAAAAACATTATGACAAAGAGGGAAAGCCGAGGACACCAACGGCCCGATAACATCCGCGTCTGTTCCCAACCGACTCATAATGTGATCGAATAGTGATAATCGACACTCTGAACGACAGTGGAATTTGTAGACCCCGGAACAAGAGGGGTGTGGACATTGAAACCCCTTTAATGAGGTTAAAAAAAAAATTTGAATATAAAAATAAACAGTTCTGTTTTTTTCGTATATGTGCCACATATTCAACGTAAACTTCTATACGTATGTTCTCCACCGTATGTTAAACTATATATGTTTAAAGTAACTTTGTAGTACATTCAGATTTTAATTGTAGTTTCTCCACAATGTTTCGTC
>BLSH010237555.1:280504-301344 GCA_018402905.1 Glandirana rugosa | reverse complement strand
GTGCCTGTAACTTTGAGTCCCTGTCGTTCTTATCAGTCTCCCTATCACTTCCCAGTCCCGATGGTCTTCTGTCCGCCTTGGTTTCTGTTCGGTTTCTAGCTCCATAGTCCGGTCTTCCCTATCAGTCTGTTCGGTTCCTAGTCTTGTGTCCATTGTGAGTCTCGTTAGCTTCCTCTGGTAGTGTGTGTTCGGTTTGTGCCTGTTTGGAACTAGTCGTTACACCGGAACGTGACGGTCCACAATATAGGACAAATCACAACTCGCTTGGGCCTGACATTGCAAGCCCAGGCATGGCTTGAAATCCCACAGGCACCGTGCCTGGGCCTGGGCCTGTAAAGTTTTTAGCAAGCCCAAGCCAGGCCCCAAGACGATAAAATGAACCCGAACGATTTTTGAAATGTCCGGGTCCGGGTCCGTGCCACGGACACCCTAAAGTTCGGTACGGACCCGAACGTTACAGTCCGGGTTCGCTCAACACTAAACAGGATATAACACCTGGCAGTGCAAGGCCACATTGCTGATCAAGGTTTGTCCGTGTTTGGCTTGTGTGTGATGGTCTCCTTCGATTGCTCTGAGTGTTACCTGTGTTCTGATCCTTGGCTTGTCTGACTATCCCTTCTGGCCTGATACCTCGATCTTTGGCTTGTCTTTGGTTCCGCCTGTCTTCTGGTAGCCCTGACCCTTCACTATCCCTCTGACTATTCTTGCTGTCCCTGAGTTTCAATGTCCGTGCTCTAGGGAGCCCTCTCCCTGTATCAGCCGATACTACTTAGCAGCAGTCAGCCATATGTCTGCAACCTTGTGGTGTGCTACATTACCTTGGTGCGATTCGCACTCAAGTGGTACTCACCAGTCACCAGATCCCATTAGAGTTGTGACAAGATGCCTTTGTGCCCCACTCCTACTGTGTCATATGGTGATACAGTATAGGGATGAACAAGAGGAATCACTGAGGATAGTGTAACAGAGATATCAAAATGAAAATTACAGAACAATGTATTCTTCCACCCAAAACTGTTTGTTACAGAGTTGACATTTTCATGATTCTCTTTTGTGTGTATTGTGAATGGAAAGTGGGACAACAATTATGTCTGGTCAGAATTTGAAGCTTCTTTAATCCTGCAAAAAAAGAAAAGCCTCAGTAAAATGATATTGTGGTAAGAATCTGACCAAAAGAGCCCATCCACAGCTCAATTCAAATTAAAAAAAAAATAAAACAGAGGGTCGCACACTGATGACATCACTTGTTAAAACCAAGTTAGACCATGCAGTACATGTCACATTTCCTTGCCTCCCCACAGCTCCCCCACTGTCCCTGACACTGATGCCTTTCACTCTTATGGGCTTAGGCCTATGAGGGTGAAATGCATCACTGAGGGGAGGTCTCTGGGTGGAGAGTTGGGGCACGTACTGCATGGTTTAATAAAGCTAGATTTAACAAATAAATGGAAAATCAATCAGCGCAAGGAAAGAAAAAAGAAATACTAAACTATTAGCAGCTGAACACTCTAAGTCAATATTCCAAATCCTATTGCCAGTATATACAAGAAATAACAGTGCCACCAATGGCGTGCTACCCACTGCTGGTCCCCATCCATAGTTGCAATAGCATGAAATATAACACCACCATATATCACCACCTTAAGTTCCATCTACATTCCAGTTTCCCATGGATAGAGTGAACTAAATCAGTGAAGGTAGTCCACCATCCAAACTGGTCATAAATAGGAAGCTTGTTAAAGTGGTTGTATCATCGTTTCCATAAGTTTTCTGCATTACAATGCTATCAGAAAGAAGATTTCATAGCGCTGTATCTGAGCGCTCCTACCTCCTTCATCCTTCATATATCTGTATTTTGTTCTGCCGTGACGCATGCGCAGTATATCGCAAAATTACGGCAGGCCAGGACTCCGCCGTAAATATACTTGGGGTATGCGGGCGGTGTCATTTCCCATTGCTGACGTCAGCCCCCCCCCCGCATATCACGAGACATAAGGGGAGGAGCGGAGTGTTGCTTAGAAAAAGTCCCGTGCGATGTCACGGGTGAAGGAGAGAGGGACGGAGACACAGACAGCACTACGGAGGAGAGCGAACAAAATATATTCAAAAACTCATTGAAAAGAAAAAAAAAAAAAAACAAAGTGAGAATTAATTTATTTTATTTATTATAAAAATGGATTACTAATATTTATTTTGTTAAATGTGATACATTTTTATTAAAAGTTGCAATTGATATTGTTATTATAATGAATCCAAGCTCTACATTCAATGTCTTTCCATGCAACATTCAATGTTGCTGCCTACCTGCCTACTCCAAGAGGTAATACTGTAGGAAATACATCTCCTAACAGTATTACCTCGATACTGGAGCAAGGCTGACATAGGAAAGTAAATGATTGGCTCTTCTCCGTTTCCATAGTAACTGGAAACAAAGAATAGGCCAGTAATGCGCATGTGCGGGATTACGGACCGGAAAAATAACTGAGGGCGGAAATAGGCAAGAGTACAAGACGCGAAAGCCCTCAGTTAAAATGGCGGCAGCGATCTCCTCTGGAGAATGAAAATATAATCTCTTTATAATACAGTAAGAATGATTTTCATGTACTCTATATACAATAGTTTTATTGACAATGATCTATTATATTGCATTAGAGGGCAAAGAAAAAAAGTATGATATCGGATACAACCGCTTTAATGGTCTACATAGTTCCAGGATTTTATATTGCTATTTTGGTGCAAAGATCTTCCTGAAAACACGTTGAAATGCAGTTATAAAATCCTGGTTCCTCAGACTGTAAATGAGAGGATTGAGGAGAGGGATGATCACTGTGTAAAAGACGGACACAACTTTGTCAACAGAAGAATGATGACCGGCACTTTGCCAAAAATAATTGAACAATGCAGAGCCATAAAACATAACCGCCACTGTCAGGTGAGAGGTACAAGTAGAGAAAACTTTCCTTCTATTGCCCTTAGTTTGAATTTTAAGAACCATTTTGATTATATAGACATAGGGCAGGAAGGTCAGTATTAGAGACCCACCTCCAAAGAAGCAACCCAAGAGAAAAATTAGCAGAATATTGATGTAGATGTCACTGCAGGAAATCTGAAGCAATTGTGGAAGGTCACAGAAAAAACTTTCTATAATATCTGATCCACAAAATGTTAATTTTAAGGTATGACATATGTGAATAAAAGAATAAGTAAAGCCGAAACACCACACAATGCACATCAATTGTACACACACTTTCCAACTCATGATCTGTGTGTAATGTAATGGCCGACAAATGGCGGTATATCGATCATAGGACATGACAGCCAACAGAGAAATCTCACAACTGCCAAAGAAAAAAAAGAAGGAGAATTGGGCGATACAAGCTGTCGTGGTAATCTTTCTTGTCTTGGTGTGAAGGTCAAATAACATTCGTGGGACGTTGACTGAGGAATAACAGAGGTCAAAACCGGCCAGGTTCCCAAGGAAGAAATACATAGGAACATGGAGGCGAGAGTCGGTGACTATGAGAGCAATGATCAGCAAATTCCAGATTAATGTCAGAAGGTAGATGAGAAGGAAGAAGAGAAAGAGAGGAAGCTGGAGAGCTGGAAGGTCAGAGATTCCTGAGAGGAAGAATTCATTTAATAATGACTGATTTCCCATTGAAATATTTTAATGCCTCTTTTGAGTACTGCTTGGACCTTGAAGAAGGGATCCTGAAAGCTTGTCCAGAAAAATTGTAGTTAGTTGCAAATAAAAAAAGCATCACGGACAGTACTTAATTTTGTCAATACCTCTTTTGAAAGAGTTAACTATACATATTGTCTTATATTCTAACCTGAAATCCAAAATAAGAAACATGGATAAAGCTTTTCCTAAATGGCACTTTTTTTTTACCATTTCATATTTTTTTTTAAAAACTAAAGAAAATCAGCAATAAAATAAAATGTATAGTTTTATACAACTTAAAGCAGAGCTTCACCCAAGAGGGGAATTTCATCTCTTCCCCCACTTCCCCCCTACTCCGCCATATTTGGAATTTTTCTTTTTTTTGAGGAGCAGGTACCTAATTTTGGCATGTACCTGCTCCCACTTCTACTCA
Organism: Glandirana rugosa; assembly: GCA_018402905.1. Lineage (NCBI taxonomy): Eukaryota > Metazoa > Chordata > Amphibia > Anura > Ranidae > Glandirana > Glandirana rugosa. Next base: position 297,247 of record BLSH010237555.1, on the reverse strand, counting down.
GATCACCTAGGCAATCTGAAAACCAATTCACCCTCAACCTTCTGGGACAAGTCATAGGTTCAAGGAGGCTGTAGGATCATTCACGGGGTGCAGCATAGCTTGCACAGTGGGAGGCTCACTGTGAAGCCGCAAGGAGTCATAGTTCCACAGTTAACATGCTGGCAACGGGAACCTGGAGACCAGTTAGTAACCGGCCCAGGTGAGGATGGCACTGGATCCCTGAACTGGTGAGTGTACGCTTATTAAAAGTTTGTATCTGCTGACAATTTTTGGAAACCTGGCTGATGCTCTTCTTTAAAGTAAGACTGAGGCTGGGTTTACACCACTGCAAACTGGATGCAAGTTCCTAGCATTCAATTCGCAATAGCAGAAGATTTTGACCGGTTCTCTATGGAGCCGGTTCACATATCTCTGCAGCCGGTCCAGTGCATTTTTCACAAAAAATGCTGTGCGACTTTTGGTCCATTTCAGGTCCGAATTCAGCCCAAAATTCAGGCTGAAATCGGACCTGAAATGCTGAACCAGGATGCACCGAACCCCTGCTGTGAGCCGCATGCGGTTCCTATGTGAACCCAGCATCAAAGTATAATTAAAGGCAAAACATTTTCTTTAATTTTGGACAGAGTGGAGCTGGATAAGAACCCCTGTCAGGTTTTTATTGCTGCCGGTATGCCCATTAGGAAGACTCACCCTCTCTATGTGTCCTGTTTACCATTATCATTGAAAGTGAAAGTAAAATAAAATCCCAAATTTCCGGTTGTCCCCAGAAAAGTAATAGAAGGGAAATCTTCCAATGGGGACTCTAGTTCTGGTGACCCAAGGGATTCCCTTAATTTACCAGGATTTCCTCTCACTCCCATCGCAATGGGACAGGAAGTGAAGGTACAGTAAATCTCCCCAATGGGGCACAGATGGCAAAAAATAAACCAACTGAGGTTCTAGCCCTCCCTTACTGTATCAAAAAAAGAAATACAAATATATTTTTCTTTGGTTCTATTTTAATGTATGACAATCTAAATACTAAGTAAAGAAGGTGGGGGTGTGGCTTGCGGGCGATTGTGATGGTTGCATAAGCTAACAGCTCTGCAAGCTGACCGGGGAAACATCAACATATGCAGCGGGATCCTGCGCTTCCAGAGCCCGATCACAGCTCCTCACAACCTCCAGAACTGGCCCCAGCGAAGTCCCACAAGAGGAAGGAAGAGCAATGCCCCAAAAAGCGTACAGCCTTCTTTAGAAAGCCAGCACCAGGCAAGAGGAATACACAAAATGGCGCCAGTGGCGTGGACCCATGGAGCTCATCATCCTACACTGACCTCCCAGACGAGGATCAAGAAGAATGGGGTATCACACCTCAACCTGCATCTATCCAGAACTCCTCCTCTGTCAGTCCCAACTTGACCAGCCCAGCCAAAGCACGGATGCAGATGGATCCTTCTCACCAGGTCCCAGGCGCGGTGAGTACAACCGAGCACTCAGATCACATAGGCCTCAGCCTGCAATCATCTATAGCGGCCTTCCCCACCTCAAGACAGCCTATCCTGCATACTACCATGAAGGACATGCTCCTTTCACTACAATTTTCCTTAATGGCAAACTTCTTCTCACTGCGCAGAGTGCCCAAATCCATCCCTCCTTCAGATTTGCACAAATACGCCAGCGGTATGATCTCCAAAATGAAAAATAGAGTGGCCCGTGCACTACTCACTATGACTACTATAATAATTCTGAATATATAATACACCTCTAAATGTGGGACACAGCTGCCAGCTCCTCAAACGTCACTAACACCTGTAGCTTAAATCCAATATGTAATATGGAGCAATGCTATGTATATAAAAAATTATTATATATCAAAAAAACATATAAACACACTCTCAAATAACGTGCATAAAGTGCAAAACAGTACAACATGTGAATATGATAAAGTGTTCAGTGCTTCAAAACATGATGTAAACAATGAGATATGAATATCACTAAAAGTGTCCAGTGCTCCAATTCAATAAGGTGCACAGTACAAAAAAGTGCCAAAAACAAAATATAGTCTCTTTTAGTCTCTTATAGGTGGAGCAAACACATGAGGCCAATCAATAGTATGATATAAATTCCACGTCCTTATAATTCCTTTTATCCAGTGGTGTTCCACCCAGGAGAGGTATATATTATCATGTCACTGAAAACAAATCCTCCACCATGTGCAATGGCCGCTCACCTTGTTCCCCTTAGGGAATGCGCATCTCGCTCTTATAAGCTGTCTGCTGCCACTAATCTTCGTTCGTCCATATACACATGTTATCAAGGGAATGGACGACAGCTTGCATAACCCATTCCCTTGATAAAGTCACGTGCTTGTGTGCAACGCATCGGGAGGAGTCGGGTGGCGTCACTTTTGGGTAGGGCCAAACCTGGAAGTCTGTGTTTTTACCATACAAGCGTTCGTGACACCGCTCTGCAGGACTGGAATACACTGATTGTCACAATTTTAACTGTAAGTTACTACTTGCTTTTAATAAATACTGGCTTTTAATACTACACCAAGAGAGGTTATTCTCTTTATCATTACATATGTATATGGACGGACGAAGATTAGTGGCAGCAGACAGCTCATATATGCATAGCGCTGCTCCATATTACATATCTGATCTCCAACATGCTACTTGAGGCCTCACCTATCGAATACACCATAGATCATATTCATCACATCCCCAAGCCTAAACATCTTGATGCAACAGTCCCCAGGGATGTTCTAATGAAGATCCATTTCTTCTCTATTAAAGATCAAATCCTTGCCAAAGCAAGATCAGCTCCTTACCTCCCAGCGCCATATAACCTCTCTAAACATACCCTTGATTTGAGAAGACAAATGAAAACGACCACCAAAGCCCTCAACAATCACAAGATTCCATACAAATGGCGGCACCCAGCCACCATAGTAATCACTCGCAATGGCACAACCTTTACGGTAACAAATCCCAAAGATGGTCTACGGCTCTTAAACTCCTGGGATATAATCCTTGAGCTACCCAGAGATGACCTCACCCACTCTGCAGTCCCCCTCAACATGGCTACCATCGGTGGGTGAACCAAAACTCCAAATATAAGTGACTCTCCCGCTGTCTCACTTACTAGATTCAAATCATACCCCCGGTCAAGCTTCCAGCTAGATAACACATTTTACTGAACTCATCCCTCACATATGGTCAGCTTCTTGTTAAATAACTGCTGACCTTTGGTTTTCTCTTTTGGTTTGTTTCCAAGTTTTTTCCCTTATACAGGTTTTTTTTTACTTACGGTTTGTTATTTAGGTGTGGAGAAGACACCTTCCACGAGCCTACTTAATAACTTTACAACTTAAGGAATAATTTTGTTCTTTTCTCCCAATACAGACTGTCTTAACATAGGGACACAGAGCAATACTTATTATTACCAGTAATTTCAAGCACAAGAGAGAAGACCTACTCACCTCTGAGGGACTATTCAAAAATCACCATCTGAGCATCTAACCGTGAGTTACACTACTAATTCACACCATCAACTTGCACCTCACTATGTCCATCAATATTTTATCCATAAACATAAAAGGACTGAATCATCCAGCTAAGGGAGCATCCCTATGGAAAACAGCTATATCGCATAACTGCGATATCCTATGCATCCAAGAAATGCACTTTGCCCAAGACGCAACTCCCCCTGCCAGCATAAATCCTTTCCACACGTCTACAAATTCTGCTACTCACAAAAACAACGTGGAGTCCTAATAGCAGTTCGGGACACTATCTCTTTCCAGGTACAGAAATGTATACTTGACTCAGCGGGCAGATAAATCATTCTAACATGTGCTATAGAAAACACTCAATATACTCTAGTGACTCTATATGCTCCAAACCAAAGACAGATGCACTTCCTCAAAGTCACATTTAAGGAAATCAAAAAAGCACAACAAGGACACCTGATTATATGTGGTGATTTCAACTTCATGCCTGCGACTTGATACTTACAAATACAGCACTGCCTCTCAAGCATTCCCTGCTACCATCAACATATTCAAATCCCAGCATGGTCCTTTCTAACATCCCCTTCTCCACAACAAAAAGGAATCACCACATTCTATTATGTTCTTCAATAGAAATATATATTCACCAAACTTCCCCCACACACACAGTGGTAAACTGATCTAGGACAGTCCTTCACAACTTCCCAATGGACGACAGCTTGCAAAGCGACTCAAAATGTCACCTGTTGTTCCACAGTTTGGGAACTAACAACCAAAATCTCGCTAAGATGGTACCTAACCCCAGACAAAATTTCACGATACAACCCCCAAATGTCCAATAGGTGCTGGAGAAACTGTGACCAAAAAAGCGATATCTTTCACACACTTTGGAGCTGCCCAGTACTCACACCATACTGGAACTCTATATTTCACATCATCTCCAACATTGCCCAACAACGCATACCAATGCGCCCAGAACTAGCTATATTATCCATAAACGCAGACACTCTCCCTGTTTCAACACAACACACGATCCCCCATATACTGTTAGATGCAAGGCTATCCATTACTTGAAAGTGGAAGGACCCTTTGCCCCCTACACTGACAGACGTGATAGAACCAACTCAACTACACTGCCCTCATGAACAGATAATGGCCTCCTGCCATTGACAACTACAATGCTCACTCCTCAAATGGTCATCTTGGAACTCCTGGTATGCTAGAATTTTGTAAACTGTACATATCTGACTAAATGATAGCATGTAAATCCAAGTTGGACCCTCCTAGGTCATATTGATCTTCTTATCGCAGCCACATGTCTCTATACCCAATTTAATGAAAACATTCTAGATATATGGATACCTGTCTAATTTTAAGATAAACTACCTAAAGTCTGAGGCTTTAAATTTGACATTATTTGAACGGGTGATGGCATACGTAAAGGCTAATTGTACGTTCAGGTGGGTGGACAAAGCAATAAAATACCTTGAAGTTTGGCTGACCCCAACACTAGACACAATCTATGCCACAAATTTTAAACCCTTACTTTATAACATACAGAAGGACCTAGAAAAGTGGTCACTTAATTTTTTTTTTCATGGTTTGGCAGGGCAGCCATAATCAAAATGACAATACTACCCAGGCTCCTGTATTTTTTCCAGACATTACCAGTCAGACTACCTTCGAGTTTTTTTCAAAAACTTAACTCCCTGACCAGACGTTTCCTTTGGGCCTCGGGAAACCCCCGCATAAACCTACAACTCTTGACTAAAGCTAAATGGTGGCATGGGTTTTCCCAACTTCAGACACTACCATGTGGCTACACATTTGAGACATATTGTAGACTGGAACTGCCATGCCGCAAATAAGGACTGGGTGGGCATGGAGAACAGTGCAGGACTCATACCTATTGCTTTTAAACCGTGGATATCGAGAGAGGCTTGCCCTAGCCAGTTAAAAAACCACCCGCTTATAGGAACTACACTAAATATAGCGCACAAAGTAAGTAGGGATACGACTTTAATCTCGACACCAGGCCCTTTAACCCCACTGAGCGTAAACCCTGAATTTATACCCAAAATGGGCACACGCCTATCTTGGAGTACAGAAGGGGGGAATAAAAAATGTATTTTGGCAACACACTGCTTTATAGGAAACAGAATAAAAACACTTGCATAATTTAATCAGGAAGAGGGGCGAAAGCCCTTAACGCAATGGGAATATCACCAGGTACATAGCTTCCTTAGCGATACACTGAGACGCAAAGAATTTATTAGACCTCCCTCCCCACTAGAACAGACGTGTTTGAAAGCTGAAAACATGGATAGGGCAATCTCCCTAATTTATGCATGGCTCCAATCAGAGACACGCTCTAATCAAGACAAAAATAAACAAATTTGGGAAAAGGCATTAAATACCACATTTAGCGATGACCAGTGGCTACATGCATATGTGTTCGCATATAAAAGCTCCATCAACACACGCAGCCAAGAGATATCCTAAATGGTTTTAACAAATTGGTATAATACACCTACGAAGATTCATAAATGGTTCCCGTTGACCTCCAGTCTCTGTTGGCGACGTGGTTTGGAGGATGGTGATTTGCTACACATATGGTGGGAGTTCTACATGATACGCACCTTCTGGAATGAAATTTGCGGAATCATTAAACAAATAACAGGGGGGCATGGCCTGGCAAGCGAGGGAGATGGACGCTTAGAGGAAGAGCTCCGGGACACGGCTCAACTTTCCAGCTGCACCGCGATCTATCTGCCAACTAATTATGGGCAGAATTACCAAATCGGGACCGCACACCCATCAGCAGCGATCTGTCACCTTCTCAAATAATAGAAACATCTCCAACATCTTTAAAGTCCAGAGCAAAGGGAAGTGGCACACACTAGGTCCTAAAATGGCATCTGGCGCCGAGCACTCAGACCACGAGGAGGACGAGGACTATGAGGTCGTCTCACTAGCAGCATCGGATGAGCCGGTAAGGGACCCTACATCCTCAATGCACCCTTTAACATACGCAGACATGTCCGAGTTTGCTGCGGACATCAAAAGGTCCTCCACCGAGACTAACTTGCTTGATGGAAAAATATCAAAGGAGGAAGTTACCTCAGCCATCAAAGACATGAAATCAGGTAAAAGCCCTGGACCAGACGGATTCACGTCAATTTACTACAAATCATTCTAACCCCTCTTAAACACACATCTCACTAAAGCCCTTAATCATATGATTAATGATCCTGAACCTCCTCAAAGACTTTTCACTAGATTACATTTCCATCATCCCCAAGAAAGATAAAGATCCGACAGATTGTACAAATTATAGGCCTATCTCTTTATTAAACCTGGACCTTAAAATCCTAGCCAAAATCTTAGCGAACAGAATTAGACCGTTATTAGGGAAAATTATTGGCATAGAACAAGTAGGCTTCTTGCCGGGTCGAGAGGCCCGGGACAACATTATCAAATTCCTCAACCTGATCTATAGAGCTCACCAAGACAAACTAGAAACCATGCTTCTATCAACTGATGCCGAAAAGGCTTTTGATAGAATCTCTTGGGACTATATGATGGCCACTTGCAAACACAAGTTTTTGGAGACAGAATGTTAAGCTGGATATGCAAACTTTATTCCAACCCTAGCGCTAGAATAAAAGTAAACAATACATTGTCAGAACCTATACTAATCAGAAATGGGACAAGACAAGGCTGCCCACTTTCTCCAATTTTATTTATCATCATATTGGAACCACTGATCAGATCCATTCATTTACACTCGGACATCCATGGTATCAAACTTGATAGCACAGAATATAGGATCGCAGCTTATGCTGATGACCTTTTATTCTTCATCTCTCAGCCCCACATTTCCATACCCAATCTAAACAAACAGTTTCAATTATTCAGATATATAGCTAACTTTAAAATTAACCATAAAAATTCTGAAGCCATGAACTTTTCACTTAACAATAAAACCGCAGACCTAACATATAAAAACTGCCCGTATAAATGGGAAAAGAACGCTCTCCAACATTTAGGCATCCAATTAACCCCTAGGCTACAACAGATTTTTGATCACAACTTCAAATCTTTGCTAGTCAAAATTCAGAAAGACCTGAACACCTGGAATTCTAGACACTTCTCATGGTTTGGAAGGGCGGCTATCTTAAAAATGGTAATATTGCCCAGGCTAATATATCTATTTCACGCCCTTCCGATTGACATACCTACATCCCTTTTCCAAAATCTTACATCATTACAAAGTAGATTTCTATGGGCCAACAAAAGACCCCGGATCAATCTAAAGCTCTTACACACACCCAAAATATTCGGAGGATTGGGTATCCCCAACTGTAAAAAATATTACTTTGCATCCCACCTGAAAAGAATCCTAGACTGGCACTGCCACCAAGAAAACAAAGACTGGGTTAAACTTGAAAAAAATGGGTCAACTCCTTTGGTCCACTTCCTCCCGTGGGCCAACCTAAAAAATTATCCTCAAGTAGTACAAAGCCATCCTCTAATCTCTACAACTTTAAAAATATTCCATAAAGCCTCAACCCCTCATCAACTTTCTTTATCCCCAGGCCCTCTATCTTTGATTGTTGATAGTCCTGATTTCCCTCCAGGACAAGGCAGGAAGAACCTTATACTAAATAACGCCAAACATCCCTTTTTATCTACCCATTGTATGACGAAAGGGAGTATTATAAGCTTTGAGGGACTAAGGAATTTGTTTCATCAAAACCACTTGGCCTTCTGGGAGTACCTCCAGATTCATGATTATATTCAAAACAATAAACAGAAGAAGCTATTAGCCAGACCGCTTTCAAACTTTGAAAAAATTTGCTATGAGCAAAAGCCACTTAGAAGGGGTACCTCTTTGATCTACAGTTGGCTATCTCAACCTTTGAATGGAAAAAGTGACAAATTCAAAACCATATGGGAAAAAGACCTTAAAATAACAATTTCAGATAAGCAATGGGAAAAGGCAGCTGTCTTTACACACAAATGTTCTCTAAGCACGAAAATGCAAGAAACTGCATATAAAATTTGCACCCAATGGTACTTTACTCCAGTCAAGCTTGAGGCCTGGCGTATTTACGATTCTGATGTTTGTTGGCGATGCCATGGAGAAAGAGGTACCCTTCTTCATATCTGGTGGGAATGCACCCCCATTCGGAAATTCTGGGATCAGGTCATATTTTGGACCCGTATGATCACTGATACCAACCTTTCACTAGACGCAGCTTGCTGTCTCCTACATGTAAATAATCTCTCCTATAGGTCATACAAGAATGATCTAGCTAGACACCTACTAAATGCAGCTAAATCTCTCATTCCACTACATTGGAAAACACACACTTCCCCATCAATTAAGGACCGGATGACTAAAATCAATTCCATCCACCATATGGAAGAGACAATTGCAATTAAAACTGACAACGCTGAAAAGTTCCACAAACTATGGAGACAATGGAATCTATTCATAACCACGGATGCATATAACAATTTGGTGAAAATGTAATCAAGATCCTTAACCTCCCTGGCGGTATTCCCGAGTGTGGCTCGGGGTGGATTTTCAGTACCAAGAGCGGTAACCCCGAGCCACACTCGGGATTGCATCGCTGAATCCAGGCAGCGCTACTCACCTTGTCCCCTGGATCCAGCGATGTCCCCCGCCGTGTCTGCGGGCTGTGTCCTCCACCATATGACTCCTGTGTGCCGGGCTCCATTCCCTGCGAGCGTCGCATCGCACGGGGACGGAGACCGGTGGGAAATTCAAAAAGTGAAACACACACTATACATACAGTACACTGTAATCTTATAGATTACATTACTGTATGAAAACATTACACATCCCCTTTGTCCCTAGTGGTTTGCCCAGAGCCCTGCATGCACTTTTATATAATAAATGTCATTCTTTCTGCCTGGAAACATGAGAATGTCCATAGCAACCAAAAAGTGTCCCTTTACGTCAAAAGTGGTTTTTGATCAGCTAGAAAACAGCGATAGTAAATAAGAATCATTTGCAGAATTGAGTGATACTGATTGTTGAGGAAATTTATCATCAGCAACTGAAAGGGATGACAGCGACAATTCTGCAACTGAGCAAATTTTTGTGTTTTGGGTTTGATTACATTATTGAATAAATTTTATTACTCTTACATTATTATTTCTGATAATTATTTTTAGTTATTTATTATATTATAATTTATGATTTCATTTTTCAAACTTTTTCATACCCGGAATGTCTACTAGACTCTTGTTTGGACAGATTTAAGTGAGTTATTCCTAAGAATTACAGGCCTACAATATAAAACGCCAAATTTTCATGCAAAATAATCGTACCGCTCTCAGCAATAAATTCCAGACTCAGTCATACCGCCAGGGAGGTTAAAAAGGTTCTACATGATATTTCTGTGCCTTCTCTCCCCCCCCCCCCCTTTTTTTTTCTCTTTCCCTCTTCTCTATCTCATACCTTTTCTTCCTTATCTTTTCCTTTCTCTTTAAACTAGAAATCTATCTTAATCTACTAATTTCGAAGTTTAACTTAACACATAGGTTACAAGATCATATTACATATTTTCCTTTCCAAACATTCTTAGAGGAAACCAATGATTTTGTGCATTAAACTTTGTTCTCTTATACTAGAAATTGTTACATTCTGTGTTATACGAAACATGTTATCAATATCTCTGCTATTCGAAGACTTTCTCTTTTCTGTATGCCATTCATTTATTCATTGACATTTTCAGCATAACATGTACCTATGTTACTATTTCCAATAAAATCTATTGTGAAAAAAAAAAAAAATTAAAACAAATAACAGAAACTACCATACAGCTAGATGCTGCATGCTGCCTTCTCCATATATCAAATGGTACAATTACATAGTTACATATAAATGGTTCTCTTCTGACATCCCCGGCCTATGTGTCATCACAAACATAGTTACATAGTTAGTCAGGTTGAAAAAAGACACAAGTCCATCCAGTTCAACCAAAAAAAAAAAAAAAAAAATGTATATACATATATATATACATACATATACACATACACACATACAACCAAATAATCCCATATACAATCCTTCACCCACAGTTGATCCAGAGGAAGGCAAAAAACCCCAGCAAAGCATGGATCCAATTTTCTATAACGGGGGGAAAAATTCCTTCCTGATTCCCCGAGAGGCAATCGGATTCACCCTGGATCAACTTTACCTAAAGATGTTAGTACCCAGTTATATTATACAATGAACGTTTATACAATGAAACGCTATAGAAACTCCAGAACTAGATTTCTCCTTACAGCAGCTAAAGATTTAATCCCGAGACACTGGAGGTCAAGGAGGGTACCTACCATACAAGACTGGCTTCATAATACACAAAATATATATAGCATGGAAGAAATTAGGGCCATAGCAGCAGAAATAACTGATAAGTTTAACAAACTTTTTAGACCTTGGGTTATGTTCAGGTACTCTGACAAATTTTAATCCCTGATGTAGTGTGGCTCGGCAAACCCTGGTAGCGGTTCCATGTCCTTTACTTTCTCTACGTTCTTTACTTTTCTTATCCTATACTTTTCTCTTCTATTGAATATATATGACTACATTGTTTACCAATGGTAAAATCTATAAACGGAACACATGGAAATAATAGGAAAGCATAGTAATAATGTTTATTCTATTTTATAGCCATGGCGTTATGAACAATTACTCTGTACTGCATTGATCTACAGACTTGTATGATGTATATTTTTCCTTCTGTTCTGGCTGTCCATTGAACTAAACGTTTGTATATGGAGATTATTTTGCTAATGTGAATAAAGCACATTACTGTTTAAAAAAAAAAAGTGTCCGATCTGTCCACCGCAATGTCGCAGTCTCACTAAAAATCGCATATCACCGCCATTACTAGCAAAGAAAAAATAGTAAAAAAAAATGCCATAAAAACATCCCCTATTTTGTAGATGTGATAACTTTTGCGCAAACCAATCAATATACACTAATTGAGATTTTATTTAACAGAAATATGTAGAAGAATACATATTGGCCTAAACTGAGTAAGACATTTGTTTGTTTTTTTTTTTTTATATGTATTATAGCAAAAAGTAAAAAATATTGTTTTTTCCCAAAATTGTCACTCTTTTTTTGTTTATAGCACAAAAAATAAAAACCGCAGAGGGGGTCAAATCCCACCAAAAGAAAGCTCTATTTGTGGGAAAAAAGGACATCAATTTTGTTTGGGTACAACGTCGCACGACCGCACAATTGTCAGTTAAAGCGACGCAGTGCCGTATCGCAAAAAATGGCCTGGCCAGGAAGTGGGTAAATCCTTCCTGGGCTGAAGTGGATAAAGTAAATCTAAATTCAAACTTTTTTTTCATTTTAGATAGAGCAGGAAAGGGTGACATCCCTGTAAGTTATTTTGCCATTTGTGTCACACCGGGGAAATTCCTTTTAACCACTTGCTTACTGGGCACTTAAACCCCCCTCCTGCCCGGCCCAATTTTCAGTTTTCAGCGCTGTCACTATTTGAATGATAATTGCGCGGTAGTGCGACGTTGTACCCAAACAAAATTTGCGTCCTTTTTTCCCCACAAATAGAGCTTTCTTTTGGTGCCATTTGATCACCTCTGCGGTTTTTATTTTTTGCGCTATAAACAAACAAAGAGCGACGATTTTGAAAAAACAATAATATTTTTTACTTTTTGCTATAATAAATATCCAAAAATAAAAAAACAAATGTATTCCTCAGTTTAGATCGATATATATTCTTCTATATATTTTTGGTAAAAAAAATTGTATTTTGATTGGGTTGCGCAAAAGTTATAGCGCCTACAAACTATGGACATTGGTTTATGGCCTTTTTATTATTTATTTTTTTTACTGGTAATGGCAGTGATCTGCGATTTTTATCGGGACTGCGATATTGCGATGGGCATGTTGGACGTTTTTGACACTTTTTTGGGACCGATGACATTTATACAGCAATCAGATCTAAAAATAGACACTGATTACTGTATAAATGTAATTGGCAGGGAAGGGGTTAACACTAAGGGGGCAGTGAAGGGGTTATCTGTGTTCCCTATATGTTGAGGACGTCTATTGATGGCCTCCTGGCAATTCAGATCCGTGCTGTAGCCGTCAATCGGCTATAGCGTGGATCTGAAGTGGTTAACTTGCTGTCCTGTAGACAAAACAGGAGGTCAGAGGCAGTTAAGGAAATCTCCTCTCAAATAAGTGTCCCCATTGGAAGATTTCCTCTCTGATCCTATTCTTGGGACAACTCATAATGTTGAATTGCCCATCATTCATGGACAATGGTCACCGGGACAATAAGAGAAGGTTAATCTCCCCAGCTGGAACAAAGACAGCAATAAAAAACATGATAGAGGTTCCAATCCCTTCCTCTATCAAAAAAAAATAATAATTTGGATGCTAATTAAAATAAACCCCAGCTATCATGCCATAAAGGGCATTGGACCTATTATGTAATGACAGCTGATGTGCTCCTGCATTGTCATTCCCTCTCATTCTTCTCTGGTTAAAACTTTAAGAGGCCGACACACACATTGCACAGACATGGTCCACCGTTGTCACCATCAAGAGGGCAATGATGTGCAGCTTACATTGGAGTGAGTGCATATAGACTGGAAGTGGCTTAAAGAGGCTGCAGGAGATCAGCAGCACCGAGATTGAAAACAAAAGACAAAATAAAACTAAAACAAGCATTTTGAGATTAAAATGAGAACCATACATGGTGCAGAGTGAAATCTAAATTTGTAATTGAGTTACAGTTTAAATATACAGTAAAATGTGGTAAAGACTTGGCAAAGCCCAGACCCGGAACAAGCATGCCTTAGGTGAGTATGAGAGGAGTGTCAGAAATACTCATACTTGTAAATGTTATGGGTCAGCAACTCAGAATTCTATTCAAATCATCAGCAAAATGGTCAGGGGACCAACATTCCTAAAGGGGGAGCTCAGCAATGGCTGCCTCCAATATTCTCTCATGACAGGTCCCCTTTAATTATAGAATGTCTGACACAGTATTTATCAATGTTTGGGATTTGATGAGCCAGGACCAAAGTGTTATTTATAATTATCAATGTAACTAAGGCGCCCCCCTCTACAAAATGGTACAAATACAAAGAAATATTCAGATAACTAAATATGAAGATAATTGATATATAAATGAAGGATGGATCAGGGAGTGACGGAACATCAATAAATGTATCAATACTGAACACAGCTATGAAGATCATTAATATATAAATTAATAGTGAATAAAGAAGTAACATGATTTCTTTAAATGTATCAATACTTAGCTGTTTCTTAATATAATCAATACAAAATCAAACCCAGGAAACAACCAGATGAGATATAAAAATGACCTTAAAGAAAACATTTCATAGATTTATTAATTTATGTTTCCATCAATCAAAGACACACATGGGCATACAATGTGTAGAGAGTGACAACAACATCATATTTATCATCTTCTACATAAAATAAATTGTGTGTCCAATATGTTACACCGCCTCTTATGTCATTTACTTACCCATATACATTGTGATCTCAATAAAATAAAATAAAATGATATGTGTCTCTTTACCTTCCCGGTTTCTACTAAAAAAAAATATACATTACCTGAACTGAGACCAAATCAATCAATGTGATCAGTACATGTATTATGAAATTGTTTAGTTGTTATATATCCTATATTAATTTTTCATATTCAGACATAAAATAAAAATCCATCTGTGATAGCAAAAAATAAAACAAAGACAACAACAATTGGGGTGAGCTGAGTTCTACAAATAAAACAAATTAAATGCCCCATACCTGTATTACAAATAATGAAGGAAATAAATACCCGTGAATAGCCAGACCGGTAAAATGAAGAATTTTCCTTGTTTTAGCTCCTAGCCCAGATTTTGTCGGTGATCCCCCCAGCAGAGGTAAATTCTGATAGAAGAGGGGGGAGGGGGGTCTCCTCTGGAAGGGTCAGCTCAGTCCTGGAAGTCTGATGGAGAGATTTTCCTGAAGAAAACTAAATGAAAACAGCAGAGAATGTATGTGACATTTCTGGTCACAATACAATTTCATTCTCCGCACATCCATATATTTATAATACAGAAATCTCCCCTGACATCTCCGGAGCACACAGGAGGGTGGATTGGCTCTCTGTTCATCTGAGATTTGTCTAAAACTGTCCTCCAATGAACTTCTACAGAAAATAAATCATCAACTGAATTCATGAATCCTTCAGAGAGACACAGCTTTTCCCTCCTGATGATTAAGTCACTTTAAGATAAAGAGTTTGAATTTGAAAGTTTCAAAGTGAGACTAAAGTGGTAAAAAGTAAAGAAATTGAACAAAACAATGCAGAAAAGTGAAACTCCTATAGGGCGTTCCAGCTGTTACTGTAAGGGACAGATTATTGTTCAAAAATCATCGCCTACTCCTATAGGGCCAGGTTCCAGCTGTTGCTGTACAGGACAGATTATTGTTCAAAAATCATTGCCTACTCCTATAGGGTCAGGTTCCAGCTGTTGCTGTAAGGGACATATTATTGTTCAAAAGTCATCTCCTAGTTCTAAAGGGAGAGGTTCCAGCTGTTGCTGTAAGGGACAGATTATTGTTCTAAAATCATCTCCTAGTTCTATAGGGTCAGGTTCCTGCTGTTGATGTAAGGGACATATTATTGTTCAAAAATAATCGCCTACTCCTATAGGGCCAGGTTCCAGCTGTTGCTGTAAGGGACAGATCATTGTTCTATAATCATCTCCTAGTTCTAAAGGGAGAGGTTCCAGCTCTTGCTGTAAGGGACAGATTATTGCTCAAAAATCATCGCCTACTCCTATAAGGCCAGGTTCCAGCTGTTGCTGTAAGGGACAGATTATTTTTCAAAAATCATCTCCTAGTTCTAAAGGGAGAAGTTCCAGCTGTTGCTGTAAGGCACATATTATTGTTCAAAAATCATTGCCTACTCCTACAGGGCCAGGTTCCAGCTGTTGCTGTAAGGGACATATTATTGTTCAAAAATCATCGCCTACTCCTATAGGGCCAGGTTCCAGCTGTTGTTGTAAGGGACAGATTATTGTTCTATAATCATCTCCTAGTTCTAAAGGGAAAGGTTCCTGCTGTTGGTGTGAGCGGTGCATTTCTTGCACCAAAATAAAAAGTGCGTCTACGTTGGTGTTTTCCAAAAAAAAAGAAGGTATTAATTGGTATTAATAAATACTTAAATAGGGCTACATAGTACATTTGCGGGCACAATGAGGAGAGCATCAAATAAGGGATGTGGTCATGGTGCTGCTGGTGCTTCTGGTGTTGGTGGTGTTGTTGAAGCTCCTGTTGGAAGGAGAGGACGTGGTTGATGTGTGCCAGCTACACGCACAAGTGAAACACCTTCCTCAGGTAGCCAACAGAACCTTCACCGGTATATGGTAGGCCCGAATGGCGCTCAATGATTGGTGAGGCCAGAACAAGTACAGGCGATAGTAGATTGGGTGGCTGACAATGCCTCCAGTTCCTTCACATTGTCTCCCTCCCGGTCCCTTGATGAAAGCTCAGAGTTGGCACCTGAACCCCATGGCCATCTGTCTTTCACCTCAGCCCCTTGTAAATTAGCCAAGCAGTCTGAGCCCCAAGTCATGCAAGAGACTCTTATGCTTTTTAATGACTCTCCTGGTGTGCTGTCCATGGGCCATCCACATATCGCTGCCCCAGAAGTGGAAGACATTGAGTGCAACGATGCCCAACCCCTTCTGTTGCAGGATGAGGACATGGAAACACCAGCGCAGCACGTCTTAGATGATGATGATGAAACACAGGTGCCAACTGCTGCAGCTTTCCTCAGTGTGCAGACTGACAAGGAGGGCAGTGGTGAAGGGTGGGTGAAAGATGATGGGGAGGAAGATGAGGAGGTCCTAGACCCCACATGGACTGAGGGTCATGCGAGTGACGTGTGCAGTTTGGAGGAAGAGGTGGTGGTCGCAAAGAGGCACCAGCACAGCAAAAGAGGAAACAGGTTGCAAAAGCGGAGCGAGCATCCCCTACACAGTATGCTTGCTATTACCCACCGCACCCAGGGACCTAGCTCACCAAAGGCAGCTCAAAGGCGTTCCCCCGCATGGCAGTTCTTCGTGTAACACACTTCTTGACGGTACGCCCCCTTGCGG
Source organism: Glandirana rugosa (assembly GCA_018402905.1). NCBI lineage: Eukaryota > Metazoa > Chordata > Amphibia > Anura > Ranidae > Glandirana > Glandirana rugosa. Next base: position 280,548 of record BLSH010237555.1, on the reverse strand, counting down.
AAACTCGACGGAAACCACTCGATCCAGGGACCCACGCCACCCAT
>BLSH010237555.1:232732-269864 GCA_018402905.1 Glandirana rugosa | reverse complement strand
TATTTCCAATCGAACAGGTGTAACCGACACCTGTTTGCCGACGCGAACAGACTGCCCTGCAGCCAGTGTATTGACAGAACGTGTGTTTAGCACGGCAGGGGGCGTTATCACAGACAAGCGCAGCCGTTTGTCCACAGCCAATGTGGACAAGCTAACCTTTATTTAAATGAATCAGGCACAAGACTTGTCTGTACTTTGTGCAGAATAAACATTTAGACCGGACTCACACAGCCATTCATATACTTGTTTTTTTTGAATAGGCCTCAATATTTTGGGGGCTACCCCAATTATAAACAAACAAAAAAAAATACCATGTTGGCTACCTCCTTCTCCTCCTCGACCACCGCCACTTCCACCTACACTGCCATGGGCACGTGCCCTACTCTTACCCCCATTTTACTTCCTTTTGCAGCCCTCTAGCACTTGCCAGGACATTGTTACAGCCATTTTTGTGCCTAAAAGTTCAGGTCCCCATTGAGTTCAATGGGGTTCGGTGTCCAGTATAACGTTCGGGCAACGTTCGGTGCCGAACCCGGACTTTTTCCCAAAGTTTGTACGGACCCTCCGAACCCGAACGTCCAGGTGTTCGCTCAACTCTATCGGAGAGGAGTCACATAATGTAAACAGAAAAGGGGAAGCACCTAGCAACCCACACTGCTTACAGCCCGCAGTGAACTTGCGTTCCAACATCCGGAAGAGGTCTCGGACGGGCAGAGAACAGGACTCACTTCCCGCAATTTAAAAATCGGAACCCAAAAAGAAAAGAGGGAAAAAAACAGACAAAAATGTCTATGATAGCTAAATGGATTAGTCAAGAAGTGAACCTTGGCAAAAAACTAAATAACCCTTAATAACAAAAATAAAAATAGTGACATAACCTCACGTTCCGAAAACAACGCCATCCAGTGGTAGAAAACCAGACCACAACTCGCCGCAAACCCCAAACAATAATTAATACTATTACAGCACAAAAAATTTAAATAACAAATTGTTAAAATACCACAAGGGTATACATTGAGGAAGAAGGGCAATAGAGCATGATCACAAAATCAAAATACTACCCCATATAATAAAATAATATAAAGCAGATCAAAACCAAGTAATTAATTAAAAATAATAAAAGGAGGAGAAGAATACCTGCACAAATTAAAAATCTAGGGGTATTAACCCAAAGAACTCAACTCTTTTTAATAAAGGTGTTTACGTCCCATTCTACATTCATCCCATATGGGGTGTAGGTTTTAAATTGGTATATCCATCTGGCCTCCAATCTGGAGATTTCTTTAACTACATGGCTGCCCCTCCAGTTGACCGTAAACCTATCTATCCCTAAAAATGAAGTACCACTCAATTTCCTATTGTGTTTGAGGGTGTAATGCTTGGAAAGGCAATGGTCCAAAAAGCCCTTCTTAATATTGGCTACATGTTCTTTGAGTCTTACAGATAATTGTCTTTTTGTGCGACCTATATATTGCAGCCCACATGGACACCGTATCACATACACAACATTTTTTGAGCTGCAAGTTATAAAAGGTTTAATAGGAAAGACCTGGTGTTCAAAAGAACAAGTTTTTCTAGCCCTCCATTCATTATTAGAACATATTGAGCATTTTTCCATGGCTAAAAACCAGATAATTGTTGAAAAAGGGAAGGTCTGGGGGGAGGTTGGATAATGTTAGGTGCCACGCGTAGTCTCAGAGATGATACGCCGCTAAAGACCACCTGTGGTTGTTCTGGAAGAACCTCTGCCAAAACCCTATCATTACGCAAAACTCCCCAATGTTTGCGCATAATGCCCCGGACTGACTAGTAATGACTGGAGAAAGAGGTCAGAAAGGCAAAACCAAATGAAGACTCAACCTTTCGCAGGCCAGGGTTCAAGTTATTCTATCTATCCCTGGTATCTGCCTGTTGTAAGGCTATTGAAAGGTCAGCCTCTCTATACCCCCTCTCCAAAAACCTTGTCTTCATGATCTCAGCCTCCCTAATAAAATCCTCCCTATTAGAACAGTTGCGTTTAAGTCGCAAAAATTGGCTCTTAGGAATAGAACGAAGCCACGAGGGGTGATGACAGCTGGACACATCTATAAAACCATTTCGGTCTGTGTCCTTAAAAAAGGTTGAAGTGGACACTCTGCCCCCCTCAACCCTTATTCTAAGGTCCAAGAAATGTATCTCTGACCTACTAAACCCAAACTGAAGCACTATTGCCCTATCATTGGCATTCAACTCCTGAAAAAAGAGATCAGAGAGTCCTCTGAGCCCTCCCATAGGAGGGGGACGTCATCAATGTAGCGCCTCCAAAACCGTAATTCAGGTCTGGGTTGCCCCTGGATGATGTCCTCCTCCCATTTGGCCATAAACAGATTGGCCATACTGGGAGCGAATTTCGCCCCCATGGCCACGCCCTTACACTGCAAATAGTAATCACCGCCATACCAAAAATAATTGTGGCTCATACAAACTCAAGAAGAGACAATACAAAATCTCGCTGGTCAGCATGTAGAGCACTATCGAGTGACAAAAAATGCTCTATCGCCTCACGCCCTTGAGCATGAGAGATGATGGTGTACAGAGAGGCCACATCGGCCGTTGCCAGAATGTAGCCCTCCTTCCACTCCACCTCTCTTAGGAGATTGATGACTTGCAGAGAGTCTTTTAAATAAGCAGGAGTTTTACACACCAATGGCTGCAGAAAAAAATCTATATATTTACCCACCCTGGAGGTGATTGAATCCAAACCACTAATGGTAGGCCTTCCCGGGGGGTTCTGCAAGCTTTTATGGACTTTCGGAAGAAAGTAGATAATCGGAACCCTATGTGCAACTGGAACCAAAAAACTTTTTTCTTTTTTAGTGATAACTTCTTGGATGAAACCACTCTGAACTAAATCCACAAGGTATCTCTTAAACCCATTTGTTGGATTAAAATTCAGAGGGGTATAGGTATTCTCATCAGAAAGGAGGCGTAACATCTCCTCATGGTAGGCTTGTTTATCCATAACAACAATGGCACCCCCCTTATCAGTGGGGCATACCATGATATCAGTTCGATCACTAGGGGATTTGAGTCCCTTAATGAACCTGTGATTGTGTCTAGCCCTCCCTAACTCAAGTTTCTCCAAGTCCTTGAGAACCAAATCCCTGAACACAGAGATAGAGGGTGCCAATCGACCAGGGGGATTAAACAAAGATGCATTGGACAAATGTGAGTCCCTCATGCCCTCAGTTAGGGTCTGTACATTCCAAACTGGGTTGGTAATTAAATACCTTTTGATATTAACCTTACGGATACATTTTTGTACATTCATAAAAGTAGAGAATTTGTCAAGAGGTCTGGGCGGGGCATATTTCAAACCCTTACTCAGAACAAATTCTTCATCCTGTGAGATGGATGCGGAGCTCAAATTAAAAATACCCACAGCTATTATACCCGCTTTCTTTTTTGAGCAGAGCCACCTCCCCCCTCTGAACCCTCTCTTGGGTCTACATTTCTTTTTAGTTGTGGGCCTCCCCTGGGAAAAAATTTATTGTTGTTTCCCTGTCGAGCATCTTAATGCGGGAACCTCCCAGGGGGCCTGTAGTGCTCCCATGAGCGTCCAGAATGGTAATCCCTCACCGGGGTATTCACTTGATGGGAGTCTCACTCACTAGGATGTTGGGGGATGTACCTCCTATCCTCTGATGGGGGCATAAGAATTATAAGTGTCAATGTGAGGCACCGAATGGGAACCCTGTGAGCCTCCTCTGGACTTCCCCTTCCCTCTTGTGGCAGTCACCTTTTTAAAAGGGTGATGTGTCCCTCCTGATGGGGTATCAGATGACACCCTCCTAGAGTTAACTGGGGTCGAAACCTGGTGTCTTAAGGCTTCCCCATATCCATTGGCACCAAATTGCGATGCCATGGAGTCTGGCGCCTCCTTAGATTGCCACTTGAATACCCTATCAAGCCTATAATCCTCCTTATCTCTCAAATATTTTTTCCGATTCTTAGATTTTTGTTCCCTCTCCTCCTTCTCCAAAACGTTTTTTAACATTTCTGATCTTTTTTTGTAATCCTCACTGTCTTTATAAGGCTCCATTTTCTCTTTAATCTTAGAGACCTCAATGTTTAATTTAGTAAATTTTTCCAGTTTTTTAGAAGCAAGAAAATGTAAAAGGGATAACCCCGCTTTGTTAAAATATGAAAACCATTCTTTAGTATCCAGTATATCACTTTGCGGTGCTACCTCCCATGTCAGACTTCTGGGTACCATGCCATCGGAGACATACTGCTCAAAGAAGGCAATATCCCAGCTGGCATGCAATTCATACGTAACCAGGTTTTTAAGCCTGAGAAACATCCCTGAGACAAAATGTGTGCTGAAACCTTTGGCAACCAGTCAGTGAATAGCTATGATATGCCATAACCTCTGGCAACCAATCGCAATCACTAGCTTATCTGCTGCACTAAGCTGATTTGAGTTCAGCTTCAATTTATTGTATGTTTCAGAGCAGGTGGAGAGCAAAATTGCATGGTGGGAGGTTGGCCCATGGGGGGGGGGGGATAAAGTGCGTGCCCCGGGTCAATTCAATGTTAAAGATGGGCCTGAGCAGCACTTGTATTATTTGTATTAGATGGAAGGAGTGCAAATCACAGAATTTGTAGAAGTTTAAGTAAAAGAAAAAAATGTATCCAAGTTTGAAATGAAAAGTTTGAAAGTGAGACATAAATGTTTTAAAAAAGTAGAGACATGGACACAACAATGGAGAAAAGTTATAATAGTAATGAATGGAGAGATCTGGGGAAAGTGTATTTCTTCTGAAAATAATCTATTATTTGTTTCTCTCAAATCTTTAGAGAAAATAAATCCTCAGCTGAGTTCATAAATCCTTCAGAGAGACACAACGTTTCCCTCCTGATAATTAAGTCACTGAAAGAAAAAGAAAAGAAATTCAAGTTTGTAAAAGAAAAGTTTTAAAGAGTCTGAAAAGGGCTAAAAAGTAAAGATATCGATTAAAACGTTGCAGAAAAGTGAAAATAATAAAGAATGGAGAGATCTGAGAAAAGTTTATTCTCCAGCTTTCCTCTGCTGACATTTTATTTGGTTTTTGTCAGAATTAGAGCCATTTATCTATTGAAGTTAGTCAAGTTTTTTTGATTTTTTTTTACCTATTTCAAAATATGGAAAAAAGAGAAATTAACAGGGGTAAATGTTTAATTTGGAAGTATGTGGGAAATTGTTTCTTTCATGGTAAATAATGGTGACAAAGAGATCTCCTCCTTATAAATATTTCTCTTCTGACATCCCCGGCCTATGTGTCATCACAAGTCATTGTACATAATGACATGTACAGAACACATATGTAAAGGGTTGGGAAGGTGATAGTGAATAATGAGACCGACACCGGGGGTGTAATGTAGACAAAGGTTTCCTTATGTAGAAGATCTGGATTGGAGAGTCTCACCACCAGCCAACATCCAGTCCTATGATGACCAATAATGGAGATTCCTAGCACAGTCCAAACAGATCAGAATCTTAGATGAGGCCGGGGAATCTCAGATGGGACTTTCCCTAACACTTGCCTTATCTCTCACATGTCATGCTGGCACCCTTTACATCTGTGTCCTGTACATGTCATTATGTACAATGACTTGTGATGACACATAGGCCGGGGATGTCAGAAGAGAACCATTTATATGGAGGAGATCTCTTTGTAACCATTATTTTACCACAGAAAGTTCTAAATGTAAGTTGTTTGTAATGTATGTTTTATATATACAGTATACTGGAATTTGTATTTATTTTTTTAATCATTATTATTTTTTTCTATTAGTAATGGTGGCAGTCAGCAACTTATAGTGGGACTGCGGTATTGCGGTGGACATTCTGACACTAACTGACACTTTTGACATTTTGTGGGAACCAGTGACACTTATACAGTGATCAGTGCTAAAAAAATATACACTGTCACTGTACTAATGACACTGGCTGGGAAGGGGTTAAACATCTAGTGTGATCAAAGGGTTAAATGTGTGTTTCACCCATGTTTGTGTGTACTATGTGCTGCTTTTACTAAGGGGTGTGCTTTGTAGGGAAACAAAATCCAGCACATCCATGCTGACAGGACGCAGCTCTGCATTGTTTACATTGTTTTATTGCTCCGTCCTGTGTCTCTCCTCACCGATCAGCGTGTGTCGGTGGACATCCATTGGCCGGCACCCACTGACCATCTTCTTCTCTGATTAATCATTAATCATAGGGGGCCTATGCTGAGGTGCAGAGTCAAAGTGTATATATATGACTATGCACAGAACAGCCCCCCTGTAGCAGTAAATACTGCTATAGGGTGGTCAGAAAGTGGTTATTTTACATTATATTATATTATTCTTTTGGGAAACGTCCTTTGACCAAGACATTGACGAAGACATTAAAGCTAACAATGCAATATAGAAATGAAGAAACAAAGTTTCTGCTATATTTTCTCTAATAATACTGTATTTGATAGCACAGTATTCTTTAAATAGTTGGATTAATGCAAATTTTATAGATCATTAGGCATCTACAGGATAAAAACCGTGCCTTTCATATCCAGCAATTTATACCTAACTGAGATTCTAAATTATCTTCCATTACCGGTGGAGATGTCCCATTATTTCATATACAGTGCCTTGAAAAAGTATTCATAACTCTTGAAATTTCCCACATTTTGTCATTTTACAACCAAAAACATAAATGTATTTTATTGGGATTTTATGCGATAGGCCGACACCAAGTAGCACATAATTGTGAAGTGGAAGGAAAATGATAAATGTTTTTCAAAATGTATTACAAATAAATCTGTGAAAAGTGTGGGGGGCATTTGTATGGCGCCCCCCGGAGTCAATACTTTGTAGAACCGCCTTTCTCTGCAATTACAGCTGCAAGTCTTTTGGGGAAGTCTCTGCCAGCTTTGCCCATCTAGAGAGGACATTTCTGCCCATTCTTCTTTGCAGAATACCCCAAGCTCTGTCAGATTGGATGGAGAGCATCTGTGATCAGCAATTTTCAAGTCCTGCCACAGATTCTGAATTGGATTTAGGTCTTGACTGTGACTGGGCCATTCTAACACATGAATGTGCTTTGATCTAAACCATGCCATTGTAGCTCTGGCTGTATGTTTAGGGTTGTTGTCCTGCTGGAAGGGGAACCTCCGCCCCGGTCTCGAGTCTTTTGCAAACTCTAACAGGTTTTCTTCTAAGATTGCCCTGAATTTGGCCCCATCCATCTTCCCTCAACTCTGACCAGCTTCCCTGTCCCTGCTGAAGAAAATCATGCCCACACCATGATGCTGCCACCACCATGTTTCACGGTGGGGATGGTGTGTTCGGGGTGATGTGCAGTGTTAGTTTTCCTCCACACATAGCGTTTTACTTGTAGGCCAAAAAGTTACATGTTGGTCTCATCTGACCAAAGCACCTTCTTCCACATGTTTGCTGCCTCCCCCACATGGCTCCTCGCAAACAGCAAATTGGACTTCTTATGGCTTTCTTTCAACAATGGCTTTCTTCTTGCCACTCTTCCATAAAAGGCCAGCTTTGTGGACTAATAGTTGTCCTGTGGACATATTTTCTAGAGAAAAGTAGTGTGGGACTTTACAAGCACCATATACTCAGATAATTTAATAAAATGAAAATGTATTACAAATTCATTAAAAACATGAACAGTATTAAAAACATTAAAGGAACCCTGCTGGGTGGGATGTACTGGTGGATATTGCTTTATACTTCTCCACAACTTTATCCCTGACCTGTCTGGTGTGTTCCTTGGCCTTCATGATGCTGTTTGTTCACTAAGGTTCTCTAACAAACCTCTGAGTGGTCACAGAACAGCTGTATTTATACTGAGATTCATTTACACACAGATAGACTATATTTACTAATTAGGTGACTTCTGAAGGCAATTGGTTCCACTATATTTTATTTAGGGTTGTCAGAGTAAAGGGATGCTATTCAAATGCCACCCACACTTTTCACATACCGTATATACTCGAGTATAAGCCGTCTCGAATATAAGCCGAGGCACCTAATTTTACCACAAAAAACTGGGAAAAGTTATTGACCCGAGTATAAGCCTAGGGTGGCAAATGCAGCAGCCAGAACACAGGAATTGTAGCCAGAACACAGGGACAGGGAGCCAGAACACAGGGGCAGGGAGCCAGAACACAGGGGCAGGGAGCCAGAATACAGGGACAGGGAGCCAGAACACAGGTATTGTAGCCAGAACACAGGGACAGGGAGCCAGAACACAGGGATTGTAGCCAGGACACAGAGACTGTAGCCAGAACACAGGAATTGTAGCCAGGACACAGGGACAGGGAGCCAGAACTCATGGATTGTAGCAAAGGACACAGAGACTGTAGCCAAAACACAGGTATTGTAGCCAAGACACAGGGATTTTATGCAGGACACAGAGACTGTAGCCAGAACACAGGTATTGTAGCCAGGACACATGGATTTTATCCAGGACACAGAGACTGTAGCCAGAACACAGGTATTGTAGCCAGGAAACAGGGATTTTAGCCAGGACACAGACTGTAGCCAGGACACAGGGATATTAGCCAGGACACTGGGATTTTAGCCAGGACACAGACTGTAGCCAGAACACATAAGGGATGAGTAAGGTAGATTCACATTAAACAGAGCTGTGCTGCTTCTAAGAGCCGTTCTGTGCTTTGTAAGTGTGATTAAACACATTGGAATGCAAAGAATGCAGAGAGAGAGCTGCAGCTCTTCACGGAGAGACTGAACAGCTAACGTCAGCTTGTCCCGCCCACCTCCCGACATCAAGCTGAGAATCTGACACCTCTCTCAGCATTCTCTGCATTCCAATGTGATTAATCACACTTACAAAGCACAGAACGGCTCTTAGAAGCAGCACGGCTCTGTTTAATGTGAATCTACTCACCACCCACAGACACTGACTCGAGTATAAGCCGAGGGGGGTCTTTTTCAGTACAAAAAATGTGCTGAAAAACTTGGCTTATACTCGAGTATATACTGTATTTATTTGTATCATTATCATTTTCCTTCTACTTCACAATTATGAGCCACTTTGTGTCGGTCGATCACATAAAATCCCAATAAAATACATTAATGTTTTTGGCTGTAACATGACAAAATGTGGGGAATTTCAAGGGGTATGAATACTTTTTTTCAAGGCACTGTACCGATGACACCCATTTTCATGGATAAGAAAAAAAAGTAAATTCCTCTTTAGACACAAATAGGTTTATTTACTGAATGAGTTTAGTATTAGAAGATTCAAGCAATAAAGTGTGTTCCAATTCAATTCAGTTACCCAATCAAGTGCACATGAAATAAGCAAAAATAAACTTGTTTTTCACATGATTAGATAACTGAAGTAAATATTCACAATTTATTGTATGAAGATTTTCATCCATTTTGGTAAATCAGACTCAATTGGTAATGAAAACCTGAAAGATTTTTTCTCTTTTAACAATTTATCCGAAAAGGTTTTGGCTGTAATTCCTTTTGAAATTAATTAGAAAAATAATAAAGAAAACAGCATTACATTAAGATATTGTAGAAATTAGGTTATTCAATTAAAACAATCCCTGGGTGCCTATTTGGTTCAATTTAGTACTTATAATGCTGGGAAATGGGACTATCAGCCCAAGGAATAGATTTTGTTGCATCACTATTAAATAAAAAGAGACTATAAAACTATAAAATAAGAGAAATTAAAACGACCATTTGTGAACTGATTTCTTTGTATTTTAAAAAAATGCTTATATAATATTATACATATTGTGTGTCAAGTACCTGGGTGTCATTGAACCGGGATCTTCCAGGTGCCACAGCTGCAGCCTTACCTGTTGTGCCACAGGGGAGCGCTAGAGTTCTCACAATGTTCTCCCAGCCTAATGCACTGCCTTGGACTCACTAGCCCCACCTGCTGCCAGCTACAGACAATGTACAATCAAGCAACCCATAAAAAGCAGCACTTCCTGTTACTCAATGCCTGTTTGTTGGACTTGCTTCCTGGGTTTTGATAGCTCTGTATTGCTGATTCCTGTGTATTGAACTTCTGCCTGAATACTTGACTACTCTCCAGCCTGCTGATTCGGTACTTCATCACCAGCTCGTGTATGACCTTTGCCTGCTTGACCACTCTCTGGATATCGATTTTTGTACCGCTTTGCCTGATATGTTGCTGACCTGATCTGATCGACTACGTTTTCACCTTAATCCTCAGCGCACAAGTTCCACTTCGGACAATACCTACCACAGGGACCTTACATTACAAACGGGCCATAATGACAGTGGACACTGCTGAGATTGTTCAGATGATTTTGTGTCAAGGACATTTGATTGGAGCTCATGAAAAGCATCTTGCTTCTCTGGACGCTAAGCTAGATGAACTTAATTCTTTTTTGCCTGGTTCCCCTGCACCTGTCCAGGCTCCAGCTCCCACTCTTGCTCCAATCCAGCCCACCTCTTCTGTGACACCCAAACCTCCCTTACCTGAAAAATTTGGTGGTGATACGGAGGACTACAGAGGTTTTATAAATGTTTGCCATGTGCATTTCGACAACAACCCTGGGACTTTTAGCACTTCTTCGGTCAAAGTGACTTTTGTGATTTCTTTATTAAAGGGGAAAGCCCGGGCATGGGTCTCTCCTTACCTGGAACGTGATGATCCTGTGCTGCAAGACGCTGATACATTTCTGGCTTCTCTCCAGACTGCATTTGGCAAACCAGATAGAGCTTCTGCAGCTGAGTGCGCGCTTTTGGACATACAGCAAGGTACCAGGACCATTGCACCATATGCTATTGCGTTCCATACCCTGGCTGCTGAGACTAAGTGGGACTCAGGGGCATTACGTGCAGCTTTCCGCAAAGGTCTTACAGAACGCATTAAGGAAAAATTTGTCTATAAGGATTCCCCAGAAGACCTTGAAAAATTCATAGAGCTGTGTGTCCGTCTGGATGTCCGGTATCATAAAAGGTGCCAGGAGAGACTTAGAACTCACAAGCATCCTAGGCCAGTTTATGCTCTGGCCCCTAACTTCCAACCACCACCTCAGCCAGAACCTGAAACTTCAGTTGAGTCCAGGACACCCGTGGAACCCATGGAAGACAGCCTTCTCCACCTAACAGAGTCAGAGAAACAAAGGAGGCGTGCTCTGGGCCTATACTTGTACTGTGGACTTAAAGGGCATTTGTTATCTGCTTGCCCTTCCCGTCCAGTAAAAGGCAGGGTCTAACCCGTGTTGGAGGAGCTGGGTTAGACCTTACAAGTATTTCATCCAAGACCAAGATTACTGTACCCGCAGTCTTCCATTTAGCCTCTAAAATTGTCTCCTGTGAGGCGTTTGTGTATTCTGGGGCTGCTGGCATATTCCTGGATTACAATTTTGCTAAAGAGAATAGCATACCATTTGTTCCAAAGTCGAGACCCCTGAGCATCACCACCCTGAATGGACACTACTGCCTGTTATCCTTGGTTACCCATGGTTACAACAACACAACCCTTCTTTTGATTGGTTAAATGGAGAATTAACCTCTTGGGGGCCATCCTGTCACCTAAACTGTTTGTCTCGACCCAAAAGACTTACTGGTTGTTTGTTGGCTTCCGTGACCATCCCTCCTACTTTACCTCATGAATAGAGTTCAGCGAACTTCTAGAAGTCCGGGTTCTGCTGGTTCGGCTGAACTTCGGGACAAAGTCTGGGTTCGGATCTGGACAGAACCCGAACTTTGTCCCGGACCCCGAACCCCATTGAAATCAATGGGGACCCGAACTTTTAGGCACAAAAATGGCTGGCCCGGTTTTAGTTAAAGTGTTACACACAGTTTCCAGATGCTTGCAGAACAGTGATATGGGTTCTCCCGGCTTATTTATACTTTTTTGACACAGTTTGAAGATGATTTTAGAACAGTGATATGGCTTCTACCGTTAATTAATACTTTTCAGACACAGTTTGAAGATGGTCCACATCCACCTCCATTTTTTATTTTTTTATGAAATAGTTTTTTTAAAAATGCTTTTAGTTATTTCCCTGTCCCCATTTCTTTGTAGGGCACTTGTCCGACCCTTACCCCCATTTTCCTTCCTTTTGCAGACCTCTAGGACTTTCCTGGACTTTTTTACAGCAATTTTCAGAACTTTTAGTAAAATTACCAGAACCCCGGACCCGAACCCGGACTTTTTTTGAAAAGTCTGGGTTCGGGTCCGGGTCCCGGACACCCCAAAGTTCGGTACGGACCCGAACTTTACAGTCCGGGTTTGCTCAACACTACTCATGAATACCATGAATTTGCAGATGTGTTTTGCAAACAAAAGGCAGAGGTGCTACCTCCACATCATTCCTTTGACTGATTAACGATGGAACAAAATTCCATGGAAGAATACATTAAGGATAACTTGGAGAGAGGTTTTATCTGACCCTCTTCTTCTCCAGTAGGGGCAGGTTTTTTCTTTGTGGAAAAGAAAGATGGGGTCTTCGACCATGCATAGATTATCGAGGCTTAAATAAACTCACAGTAAAAGACTCCTATCCTTTGCCTCATATTCTAGAATTATTTGATGTGCTCAAATGAGCCATTATCTTTACCAAGCTGGACCTCCGAGGGGCTTATAATCTGATTTGAATTAGAGAGGGAGATGAGTGGAAGACTGCATTTAACACCCACAATTGACATTTCTAATATCTGGTTATGCCCTTTGGACTTTGTAACGCCCCAGCAGTCTTCCAACGTTTAATGAATGATTTCACGATTTCAACAGTTTTTTGATTGTCTACTTAGACGACATCTTAATAGTTTCCTAAGGCTCTTCTACAGCATGTCACATATGTAAAGCAGGTATCACAGTGACTAGGGAAAACCACCTTTATGCTAAGATTGGGAAATACAGCTTTCATCAAGATTGCATACCTTTCCTTGGATACATCATTAGTGCTGTTGGTTTCCAAATGGACCCACAAAAAGCTTCTGCTGTCTTGCAATGGCCTAAGCTGACCACTTTAAGAGGGTTCCAAAGCTTTCTAGGTTTTGCAAACTACTACAGGCGCTTCATCACAGGTTTTGCCTCCACTGCTGACCCCTTACTGCTATAACCAGGAAAGGTACAAATTGCAAAGTGTGGTCCCTCGAAGCCAACGCAGCTTTCCAGCAGTTAAAAGACATGTTCAGCAAGGCTCCAATTCTTCTGCATCCAAACCCTGATCTCCAATACATTGTTGAGGTTGATGCCTCTGAAGTAGGAGCAGGTGCCGTGCTGTCCCAAAAGACAACCTAAGTCCGGTAGAATCCATCCACTGGCATTTTTCTCTAGAAAGTTTTCACCAACAGAAATTAATTATGACCTGCTGTATCTTCAGACTGCTAAACAGTTGAATTCTCGTCAAGCCCGATGAGCTCTGTTTTTTTCCCGTTTTAACCTTGTTCTTTCTTATATCCCTGGGCATAAGAACAAGAAGGCTGATGCCCTTTCCTGATAATTCGCTACTTCCGAAGAAGATCGACCTACAGATCAGTATATAATCCCACCTCATAAAATTGTCGCACAGATCTCTACGGCTCTTGCCCAACAGTTACAAGAAACCCAGAATCATGCTCCGTAAGGCTTAAAGGTACCACCAGATCCCCTGTTCCTAGCCCCTAGCCTCAGAAAAACTGTACTGCTCTGGGCCCACAATGGTGTGTTATCCAGTGATCCTGGTGTTACCATCGCCCTTAAGACCTTGCAAAGACAAGTCTGGTGGCCTCACATGAAGAAGGATGTTATGGATTATGTGGCTGCCTGCCCAACTTGTGCTGCAAATAAAATGCCTTGCACATTGCCCACTGGGCTGTTACAACCACTTCCTGCACCCCGCCAGCCTTGGACCCATTTGACTATGGATTTCATTACAGACTTACCCAAATCTGATGGCATGACTGCTATATGGGTCATAGTGGATCGCTTCTCCAAAATGTCTCACTTTGTACCGATCCCTGGATTACCTACAGCAGAAGCCCTGTCTACCCTCTTCCTTTCCCAAATTGTAAGACACCATGGCATACCTATCAATATCGTCTAAGACCGCGGATTCCAGTTTGTTTCCCGATTCTGGAGAGCATTTTGCAAGAAACTAGGAGTAACGTTCTCACTCTCTACCTCGCATCACCTGCAAACAGACGATCAAACCGAGCGCATGAACCAGACCCTAGAAACCTATCTTCAACATTACGTCAACTCATTACATTCCAATTGGCCTGAGTATTTGCCTTTGCTGAATTTGCCATTAACTCCCGTTGGCACAGTGCTCTTCATACCACGCTATACTATGCAGTCCTAGTCTATCACCTTCAGACTTTTCCCCTTCTTCAACCTTCCAGTGTACCTGCAGCGGATCAGGGGGTGAAAAATATTCTGTTACTCTGAAAAAGGATTCGCCTATTGCTAAGGAAGGCAGCAGGCAAATATGCACTTTTTTCCAACAGACTAAGATGCCATAGACCTCCATATGTGGTGGGGGATAGAGTTTGGCTGTCTACCAAATATGTGAGACTGAAACAACCCTCTACCAAATTGGGTCCTCGATTCATCGTGCCCTACAGAATAATTGCTCAAGCCGGGCCAGTCTCCTATCGGTTAAAATTGCCCTCCTCTCTCCAAATACATCCCATGTTCCACGTTTCTCTCCTCAAAAAGGCAATTGGCAATCATTACTCCAGAACTCAACAGCTGCATCCTCCTGTTCTTGTTGATGGACAGCATGTGTTTGAAGTCTCTAGAATTCTGGAAAGCGGGACCATGGCTTACAGTATCTGGTCCATTGGAAGGGATACCCAGTCACAGACCGTTCCTGGGTTCCTGCTAAAGATTTGCATGCCCCCACTCTTATTTGAGACTTCTATGCTTCCTTTCCTGCTAAACCCCCGGAGGGTTCACTGGGGAGGGAGCCCTGTCAGGTACCTGGGTGTCATTGAACCGGGATCTTCCAGGACCCACAGCTGCAGCCTTACCTGTTGTGCCACAGGGGAGCTCTAGAGTTCTCACAATGTTCTCCCAGCCTGATGCACTGCCTTTGACTCACTAGCCCCACCTGCTGCCAGCTGCAGACAATGTACAATCAAGCAACCCATAAAAAGCAGCACTTCCTGTTACTCAATGCCTGTTTGTTGGACTTGCTCCCTGGGTGTTTGATAGCTCTGTATTGCTGATTCCTGTGTATTGAACTTCTGCCTGAATACTTGACTACTCTCCAGCCTGCTGAAGCTCGTGTATGACCTTGACCACTCTCTGGATATTGATTTTGTACTGTTTTGCCTGAATCCTTGTTTTCACCTGAATCCTCAGCGCACAAGTTCCACTTCAGACACTAGCTACCACAGATACCTTACAGTATGTTCATGTGAATTAAACGTTTATATAAAATGTAGTTAAATATTGTGCTTAAGTGTCTTATACTTAGTACTATAAGGTATAAACTTTCAAGTTCTCATTCTTCACTGCAGAAAATATAAAGGATCCCAAAGATATTCCACCAAAGACTGTAAGAAAAAATGCACTCAGAAACGACTTCTGTGTCCAGCCCCAAGCAAAGGCTTGTAAGCAAAATAGGAAACCACCAATTGGTTGTGCAGGTGGCAGGGGCTTATTAGAGTACCAAGTGATCCACAAAAATGCACACAAAATATATTCTTTATTCATAAAGCGCTAAATTTCCATCAGGCCCTCTGATTTGATCCATATTGATCTCAAAAAACATATATTTAACAAGAGTTTACATTACCCTCATCTTGGGTTGTGTTTGCCCTCAACCCAGGGGGTAATTTAACATCCCAGAATTACATGTTTTAGGGGCTATTTCTTGGACCTTTTACAAGAACAGAACATAAACACAAAGAAAACAAAGTGATATCATAACTTCACACCTGCCCGATGGCAATATAAAAATTACACTGGAAAATATTGAGTCCCTAAGAAAAAAATGTTAAAAAAATGCAGAGAGCATTGTAAAAAACTGCAGTTACATATATTGCCAGTAATTAATATCCATAGCCCCATATAATCATTTGGGGGTTCCATGCAGGAATCACTGACACATTTCGCAGGGACAACTAATAGTTGTCCTGGGGACAGATTCTCCCACCTGAGCTGTGGATCTCTGCAGCTCCTCCAGAGTTATCATGGACCTCTTGACTGCTTCTCTGATGAATGCGCTCCTTGCCCAGCCGGTTAGTTTAGGCAGATGGCCATGTCTTGGTAGGTTTGCAGTTGTGCCATACTCTTTCCATTGCCAGATGATGGATTGAACAGTGCTCCATGAGATGTTCAGAGCTTGGGATATTTTTTTTTTCTTTTTCCAAATCAGCTTTTATTGAAGTTTTGCAAAAAAATACAAAAGCTGGAATACAGCACATTGTTAGAGATACAATATCACATGAAGTTTGACTACCAAATGCATGTTTTCAGTCTCGTAGACAGAGCTAACACATCTCTGCGTTTGAGGGTGACAGATCACAAAAACAACATTTAGCACAAAAATGTGATCGAGCGTTAATAATGACGGGATGTGAGTAATGGAATATGACCATTTTGTCTCTTAACTTATACTCGTGTTGCCCCGGGCGTCCCCCCCCCCACGCCTCCAGACCATCCAACCACCCCAAAAGGGAACTAGAGGTTGGACAGGGGCGCAGGTGCAAAGCCCGCCGGTACAACCCCGGAGCTCTTCTTGTGTACTTTTAGTGTTAGAGTAGTGGAGACCGTGTCAGACGTGTAGAATAAGCCTGGCATATTACAAAAATCGAAGAGAATGAGTACTCTCTGTATCCGCATAACTGAGTGGGGTTAAGATGGTTCTTTTTCGGTCCTCGTTTGTCGTGAGAGTTTTGTGCTCGGGTGCCCAGGAGTACCTCTGTGGTGTTCTGCAGGTCGCCCCTAGTACTGGACTGATTGACTGCAGTAATGGGGATGCTTAAACTCTTGTTAGCAACGGGACTGTATACAGGTTTAGAAAGTTGTTGTATGTGAGGTATATTCCTCTGATGTTTTAAAGTGTTGCCAGCAGGACCATATTGTTCAGAATTTGTGGGGGGGTCTCGTTTGCTTGGTGAATCAGATCTTCCATTTCTTCTATTTTGTTGATTCTTTTGAACCAATCATGTATCTTAGGGGGATTAGGTGATTGCCAATAAGTGGGAAGAGTAAATTTTGCTGCGTTTAGCAAATGGAGTGTAAGGGATTTTCTGTAGTGTTTTTGAGGGATTGAGGTGTGGTGGAGGAGCAGTTGTACAGGGGAGAAGTCAATCATGTAAGTGGAGATTTGAGTAGTCAAGCGATGAACCTCTGTCCAAAAAGGGATAATTTTGGAACATGTCCACCATATGTGTAAGAATGAACCTATATCTTTAGAGCAGCTCCAACATGTAGGGGGATGGAGGGGTTAATTTTATGAAGATGTAGGGGTGTTTTGTATCATTTTGACAGAATTTTAAACCCATTTTCCTGGGCTGAAACATTAACAGAGCCCTTGGGTATGTGTGTACAGAAGTTTTCCCATTCTTCAGAAGATAAGTCTAAGTTAAGATCCCTTTCCCAGGTTTTGATGAGAGCATTATGTTTGATGCCGTTATTTGAAAACAGGATTGTGTATATCTCTTAGATCAGGTGTCTCTGCAGTGTGGACTGCCAGCAGAGCCTTTCGAAGGTTGTACATGGTCTGGAAAAGCTTGTTCTGTGTTTAGGGCCGTTTAGAAAGTGTTCTAATTGTCGATAAGTCCAAAAGTGAGAGGGATTGTTTGCGTTTGCCTCTAGAAACTTAACGTAGGGCAAAAACATATTGTTTTAGAAGAAAAACTCTGCTCGCAGATCCTGGTTAGGATTGATCTCTGGTACGAGGTGGATGTTGAGGAAGGGGTGAGTGGGCCTGGAGTAGAAGAGAGGTTAAATTGTTTGCAGCACCGCCCTAATGTTTTTAGCATGGCGTGGACCAGTGGGTGTTGATTACACCCTTGAGGAAGGTGATTGCTTCGTAGCCATGGGAGAAGGCACAGGGGAGTTGGAGAAAAAGCTTGTTCAATTGTCACCCAGGCTTTGGAGCGGCATGAATGTGCCAGTCCACTATTCTGGTGAGCTAGTACTACAATCGAGGCTGCGCTAAAAAGAAAAAGAGTCGAGTGATGACACTAAACAAGTACTATGAAATAAATCCACTTGTGCCACAATGTTTTCAATCTTGAACATATAAATATAGGAAAGTCCACATATGCAATGTTCTCACAACATGACACCCAGTGCGTTGGTAAACAATGTGCCTCCACCACCTGATGTAAGGAGGCTTGTCAGACCCAGCTATATTCAAAGCAATGGCTTTTTCCCCAGCCTGGGGTATATGGTGACTGAGCCCTCCTATCCAGATGGTGCCTTAAGCTCCTCCAATCTAATACGCTCTTACTGCATCAGCCGGGGTAGGATCACAGGTGCGACCATACGTCCAATATATTTTCCCGGTGCTCAGACCTCACAGAGATGGTATTGTCACCCACAGGAAGAAAAAGGGCTTGGATAGTGAAGTACCGCAAAAACAGTGTTTATTGCACAAAGGTAAAGGGTATTTACATAGCAGCAAAGAAAACAAGCGTGTACCGGCCAGTTCCCGTCTCCCAGGTAAAGATCAAAATAGTGGGGATGTCAGCGCATGCTCCTGACGTAACTTTCATCACAAATGGCGTTGTCTTGGGGATAGGGCGCTCTGCTGCATCACCACTCGTACATATACCGACCGCCCTCTCGATCTAAGGCGTGAGCAGCCATGACAGGTGTGGGAAAGATTGCCAATATTCCCTCGTTACTTGAAATTCCCCTTACATTAGGGAGCCAAAAGATATAAAAGGAAACAAAACGTAATTAAAAGCTACTTAGCCAGACAATATTAGCTAACTAGGGTGTCAATTGCCCAGATCCAGACGCCAATTTAATTATAAAAAGGCTTCAAAGGGACTCAGGCATGTCCGTGCCATTTCACCAATCAGCATCTGTCAGTTATGACAGGCGCGTTATGTGATAATACACTGGACATCTTTAAAAGTCTATGGCAAGTAAAAAATAATATATTATGGAAAAATTATATTTTGTTTATGAAAAGGTAATGTGAATCCAAATATGGATATATGTGAAATACAAATTTGGATAAAAATATGGTATAAAATATAAAAAAACAATTAATTCATTGTCAGTATTAGGGGCAGCTCAAGCCTCAGGATGAGTTTACAAAAAACACAAACTGTGTGACACACAGATAACCATATATGTTAAGTATACATAAAAAACAAGTTGCCAATAATTACTCTAAAAAGGCAAATTAAACCATGGTCTCCTATCTACTAATCACTCAATTAAGCGGCAGATCCCTATATAAATATAAACTGTAACCCCCAGGGGTGGGAACTCCCAGACCTAAGGAATACTAAAGGAACCCAATTTGCACAAGAATTAAGATTAATAAGGTATGCCTATATATACATGTAATAGGGATTCCCTGCCAAAGGCAGAACAGTCAACCGAGGGAAATAAAAAGGGCCAGATAACTAGGACTAGAACATTCCTAGGCCTAAGAATTATCAATGAAAGTGTTGGTATCGACATCTACATTCAGCCCATAAGGGTTATAGGATCGAATCTTATATCCAGGACATTTCAAGTATAGAAATGCCCCTGATAATAGACCCCCCCGCCAGTGGGGTTCCTAGTGATCAATCCCTAAAAACAAAGTCTTGGAAGGGTCCCTGTTGTGATGATCCCTATAGTGCTTGGATACAGAGTGGTTCTTAAAACCGGTGAGCATATTCGTTATATGCTCATTGAGCCGGACTTGTAAAGGATGCTTAGTCCGGCCTACATACTGCAGCCCACAAGGGCACTGAAACATATATACTACGGCCTTCATATTACAAGAAATAAGCAGTCTAATATTAAATTGAGCTGAACGGCTGGTAGATATAAAGGTCTGAACCCTCCTCGCAGTGGAACTATTTAGGGAACAGACCCTACACTGACCACATTAAAAAAAAAGGTCAGCTCTTGGTAAAAAGCCAATTTTTTAAAGGGGGGATTGATCACGTTTGGGGCCACTTTGTTTCTCAAAGAGGAGGCCCCTTTGAAAATCACAGTGGGACGGTCAGATAGGCCATTACCCAAGACACGGCCACTTTTTAGAATATGCCAGTGTTTGGCTATTATCTACCTAACCTGCCTAGCTTGATGGGAATATGTGGTGATAAAGGGCAACTGTGAAGGAGTATTCTGTGTGTCATCCACTGATCTCTCTTTGAGGAGATCTCCTCTGTTCATCCGGGACACTTCATCCAAGGTAGAGGTCAAAAACTCCTCATTATAACCCTTCTCTCTGAACCTTTGGGTTAAAATCTCGGACTGATGGTAAAAGTCACCAAGATCTGTGCAGTTGCGGCAAAGCCTCATATACTGGCTCTTAGGAACTCCATTGAGCCAGGGTTGGTAATGGCAGCTTTTTAGGGGAATAAATTAATTGAGATCAGAGGTTTTAAAATATGTAGAGGTGATAAACCGACCATCCTTGATATCTATATTAAGGTCCAGAAAACTGACTTTTTGGGGATGGGCTACATATTTAAGTTCTATACCTCTGTCGTTTGAGTTCAAAAAAGTGAAGAAATCACTCAAACTCTGAAGGTCTCCATCCCATAGGAGGAGGACGCCATCAATATACCTAGCCCAGAGGACCATTTATGGCTTCCTCTGGGCATAGAAAACATCGTCCTCCAATAGGGCCATTAACAAATTAGCAAGGCTGGGTGCATACTTAGCACCCATTGCGACCCCCCCTAATCTGGCTGTAAAACATCTGGTCAAACCATAAGTAGTTGTGGGTGGCAGCGAATTCTAAAAGTTCCATGATAAATTCCACTTGCTCATGGGATAACTCAGAGGCCTTCTCCAAGTAATACCTAACTGCCATAAGGCCTAGATGGTGTGGTATTATGGTATACAATAAAGTCACATCTGCTATTACCAAGAGCAGTCCCTCAGTTGGAATGAACTCTGAAAGGATGTTCATCACATGTCTAGAGTCCTTGATATAGGACGGCATACATCGCACCAATGGCTGAAGGAAAAAATCTATATATCTGCCCACCCGGGATGTAACGGAATCAATCCCGCTAACTATGGGACACCCGGGTGGGTGGATAGGATCCTTGTGCAATTTAGGGAGATAGTACATCACCGGAGTGTGTGGAGCTCTCAGTATTAAAAAAATGGTGACAATTTTATTTAGGTCTGCCTTATATTTTAGTTTAGGGTCAGAAGTAAGAGGTTTATAGGTGGTCTGGTCTCCGATGATGTTATACATCTCTTCCATATACATATTCAGATCAAGCACTACAATCCCCCCACCCTTGTCTGCCGGGCGGATTACCAACTCTTTGTTCATACACAGGGAATCTAATCCAGTCTGTAGATCTTTGTTGAGACGTACTTTCTTATGCTCCAGATGTTCAAGATCTCTAAGAACAACATCTCTAAAGACCTTGAGGGGAGGAGCTAAGGAACCAGGGGGGTTGAAAAGAGATGCGTTGGCAAGTCCAGTATGTGTAAATTCAGAAGAAACCCTGCGATTGTCCTTAATAGGTTTGGCCATGAGATATCTCTTGATGTTAATTTTTCTCACAAATTTGTGTACGTCCATATAAGTCTTGAATTTATTTAGACTCCTGGGGGGGGCAAACTTGAGACACTGGTCCAAAAGGAGTATCTCAGAGTCTGAAAGGAACTTGGAGCTCAAATTGAAAATGCCTGCCCCTACTACATTTTTTGTCTCTTTTGTTTGTAATCTTCACCCCCCTCTGGTCCCTCTTCTGGATCGACAGGCCTCTTTTTGCCTTGACTGGGCCTGGAAAAACTCCAACTTGGATTATGTGGAACTTCTCCCTGAGGGGATGGTCCCACAATATCCCCATCAAGATTATGTGCTCCATTTAGAGGGGGCTCCCTTCTTGAAGTAGAGGGCAAAGGGCCTACATTATTTTCCGTATTTCTTTGATCCGGACAACCTAGATCCCTTAGGGGGTAAAATCTATTTCTTATATCAACTTCATATTCCCACTCCTGGGTCTGACGAAAGGGCCCTTGAGCATTTTCCCCTTGTCGGCCTAGCTTAGTAGGGCCCCTCCCCCTCCAGGGTGGGGGAGAAAAATTCTTCCCACGAGAGGGTTGTTTTTGATCCCAATTATGGTTATGATAAAAATCACCCTGAGGGTGACCCATGTGAATTCAAATTTCTTCCTTATAGTAGGAGGTTGGTCCAGGGCATCAAGTCCGATCTCCGCCATTGTTACCTCCTGGACCAGCAAACTATTCTGGTGAGCTGGCAAGTGGATTGGTACTTTGAGAAGTCAGGAAGACCAATGCCACCTTTTATTTTAGGAAGTGTCAATCTGTTCATACCAATTCGGGGGTGTTTGTTTGCCCATATGAAGTCAGAGCATGCCTTTCTCATGGAAGCAAAGAATGCCCTCGGAAGCGTGATAGGTACTGTTTGCATAATATATAAGACCCTCGGAAGGATATTCATTTTGATTGTAGCGACTCTGCCAAACCAAGAGAATAGGCTTGTGGACCATGTTTTTAGGTCTTGGTGGACAGATCTCAGTATGGGCATATAGTTTTTAGCATAGAGGTGGGACCGGGAGTTGTATTCCCAGGTATGTAATGACATTGGAATTCCATTTGAAAGGGTAATTCTGCTTGCATTGCTGTAAGATTGGAGTGGGTAGGGAAATGTTTAAAGCCCTTGATTTTTCAAGGTTAATTTTCAGCCCTGCAATTTTCTCGAAGCTGGCCAAGTCTTGGAGAAGATTGGGTAGTGGGGTTCGGTCAAGAAGAGCAGGATATCGTTGGCATAAGCAGCCAGTTTGAATTCCTCATCCCGAATTTGAATGCCTCTGATGTCGGGGTTGTTTCTTATGCTTCACAGGAGGGGTTCAAGGGTCAGGATGAATATTAGTGGTGAAAGGGGGCATCCCTTTCTGGTCCTGTTCGCGTTGGAGAAGGTGTCTGATAGGTGGCCATTGGCCCGCACCCTTGCCATGGGGTGGGTTATTTTTTTATAACCTAACTCTGCTTTAAACTTCTCCACAACTTTATCCCTGACCTGTCTGGTGTGTTCCTTGGCCTTCATGATGCTGTTTGATCACTAAGTGTAGTGATGTAGTGATGGATGAGAAATGATTGTTATTATTATAATGGTTAATCTTCTGCATCACTCGGTCGGTTCTTCCAGAGAATAGCATTTATTGACTTCAGACAGAAAAACAAAGTTCATAATACTTGCACCAGATGATCAAAATCCAACAGGGTAAATATTACATATTCAGAGTCCCATTCCAACCATGCCCTCATGTTCATGGAGAGAGAAAGTGAACTGACACTGCCAGTTTGAATGTCCACTTTAAGTGTTAGTCTCACACTGGGGGGGGGGGGTTCTCCTAACCTCACATTAGTGTTTACCAGATAAACAAGCCACAATGATCCCTCTCAAGGCTAATTAGCATCAATAAATACTTTTGTTCCTTTTCAAGTATGACCACCCAATCTACATTCCACAACCCCCTGTAAGCAACTGTGGGCCTTTGATATGTAATGCAGCTTGGCTTAAACTTAAACCATGGCCTACAATAAATACCTATGTATATATTGAAAAAACTGTGTATATGTATATGAAATATTACACAACATTCCCCCACTTGGGTCTGTTCTAATTATTAATCCGGGTCAAGCACCAGCATAGTGATGTAGTGATGGATGAGAAATGAATGTTATTATTTAGTTATTATTACAATGGTTAATTTTCCACAGCACTCGGTAGGTTCTTCCAGAGAATAGCATTTATTGTCATTCTTTACTTAAAAACAGGCTCCCCTCTTATACACCTCCCCCCCCCCCATCCCCATGGGTGACTAAGAGTGAGCAATTTGGTTGGTTAATTAGGCCTTTTAATCTACTTTTGTCTTGAAATAACAACAACAGATAATGACCCTAAGCCGGCAACAGCTGTAATAACATATCATGGAGGTATTATCTGTCCCCTTCATATATAGAGAACAGCTGGTTTGGTCAGTCTATTCTTTAATCAAACCCCCTTTGAAATGCCTAATTAGATAACCAGTCCCAAATACCAATGCACCTTTGCACAACAACACAATATAAAATAAAACAAACCTCTAAGGGCTTCACAGAGCAGCTATATCTATACTGAGATGAAATTACACACATGTGCACTCTATTTACTAATCAGGTGACTTCTGAAGGCAACTGGTTCCACTAGATTTTAGTTAGGGGTATCAGAGTAAATGGGGGCTGAATACAAGTGCATGTCACACTTTTCATTTATTTGTGAACAATTTTGAAAACCATTTATCATTTTCCTTCCACTTCACAATTATGTGCCACTTTGTGTTGGTCTATCACATAAAATCCCAATAAAATACATTTATGTTTTTGGTTCTAACATGACACAATGTGGAAAATTTCAAGGGGTATGAATACTTTTTCAAGGCAATGTAAACCAGTGTGGATTGATGGATTGGTGAACAAGTCTTGACCAAAGCTCAGAAAGATGTGGTGGAAATGATATGTGGGATCATTTGAGAATTTGTCTATTTAAGATTGGAGTAGTGATCCAATTTGTGTTGATCAGTATCAGTTGGTAGGATAACTATCAATCAATTTTGAATAATCTCAGAAGCAACTGATGTCAAAGATAACAAGAATCCACCTGTAATCACCCTGCATTTTCACATAGAAATAGAATTCCCGCACATGGATCAGTCCTTCCAATCACACTTAATAAGATCACAAAATAATAGGATGCACCACCACTTAGTTGGAAGCACTGATCCATGTGAGTGGTTTCTGTTTTTATGTTTTTAATAAAGTCTGTATGATGTTACACTATGTGGAGTTTTCTGTTTGAGTGATAAATTGTGAAGATGAGATGATATAAGGCTGGAGGGGAGGATTATTGTGTGCTGTGAAATTCTTCTACTTCTAAGCGATGGTTGCCGGGATGGAGAAGGATTGGAAGATAAGATTGGAAAGTGGATGACAGTTTTAATTCTTCTTGAACTGTAGAGATTAATATTCTCTGCTGAGTTCCCTGTTGGCATGGAGGTGGTGGAATCACTGGAAAATGGGTGCCGCTGTGTCGTGCTGTGTCATCAATGTGTGGTGTGACCCACATAGATGGAACCTTCAAGCTGGATGGGTTGGAGTCACCACTGACTATAGAGGGAGTCTACACATTGCTACATATTATACTGCTGGGACAATATCTGACACGTTGATTGATTTATGTTCTGATGTTTCTGAGTTTGTTGATTTGATTTCTATGTCATTGATATATTTCACTTTAGTGTGCTCTGTATACATTTATACTTCTATGTCTGAGTGTTATGTGACCCATGTGGTTATAGCAGCACTTGTATTATTTGTATTAGGTGGAGGGAGTGCAAATCACAGAATTTCTAGAACTTTAAGTAAAAGGAAATGTATCCACATTTAAAATGAAAAGTTTAAAAGTGAGACCTAAAAGTTGAAAAAAAAATAGACACATTGGCACAATGCAGAAAAGTTATAATAATAATGAATGGAGAGATTTGAGGAAAGTTTATTTCTTCTGAAAATAATTTAAACTTCTCTCTCAAATCTTTAGAGAAAATAAATCATCAGCTGAGTTCATGAATCCTTCAGAGAGACACAACGTTTCCCTCCTGATAATTAAGTCACTTAAAGAAAATGAAAAGTAATTTAAGTTTAGAAAGGAAAAGTTTCAAAGAGTCTGAAAGGTGTTAAAAAGTAAAGAAATCGACCAAAACAATGCAGAAAAGTGAAAATAATAAAGAATGGAGAGATCTGAGGAAAGTTTATTCTCCAGCTGCCCTCTGCTGATATTTTATTGGATTTTGTCAGGATTAGAGTCATGTAGATAATTATTAAAAAAGCAAATAAAAAGTGTTTTTAAACTTATAAGGTTAACTGCATATCAAATTTTGTTTAAATATTTTTATTTGAAAAAGTGAAATTCCCCAGAGTAAATGTTTAATTTGGGAGAATGTGGGAAGTCGTTTCATCCATGGTAAATAATGGTGAAATAGTGATCTCCTCCTAGTTCTCTTCTGACATCCCCGGCCTATGTGTCATCACAAGTCATTGTACATAATGACATGTACAGGACACATATGTAAAGGTTTGGGAAGGTGATAGTGAATAATGAGACAGACACCGGGGGTGTAATGTAGACAAATGTTTCCTTATGCAGAAGATCTGGATTAGAGAGTCTCATCACCAGCCAACATCCAGTCCCATGATGACCAATAATGGAGGTTCCTAGCACAGCCCAAACAGATCAGAATCTTAGTACACACCGTTCCACTATTCAGCTGCTCAAGGTGAATCCAGCACCTGTAGTGGTCTAATCACCATCTCCTGGGTGCACGCCCCGCTGCTGCTGCAGATACATAGAGAAAGCTTGAAATGAGGATGGCGCCATTCCAGGCGTAGATGCAATTAAAATATATTGTTCCAAGCAGATCATAATCCATGTACAAAACAGAGCTGGAATATAGGCAAAGGTACCTATATTTTAATTGCATCTACGCCTGGAGTGCCGCCATCCTCATTTCAAGCTTTCTCTATAGATCAGAATCTTAGATGAGGCCGGGGAATCTCAGATGGGACTTCCCCTAACACTTCCCTTATCTCTCACATGTCATGCTGGAACCCTTTACATCTGTGTCCTGTACATGTCATTATGTACAATGACTTGTGATGACACATAGGCCTGGGATGTCAGAAGACAATTATTTATAAGGAGGAGATCACTTTGTCACCATTATTTACAACAGAAAGTTTTTGACTTATAAAATAAATGTAAGTGTTGGTAATGTATGTTTTATGTATATATTATCATTTTTTTTCAAACACTGAACAGAAAATCCTGCCTCCATTATTATAAGTACATTGTAAATCCTACAAACCATACAGTATTTAGATTGCACATTTCACAACTTTCTCACATTTAACTTTTGATGCACTCTGACTTTATATGACTGCTTACATGAACATGAAGATTAATAATATAAATATATCACAATTATAAACTATTTCAGCTCCAAGAACCTTCTAAACTTTAAAGGCACTACTGAGGTATTGGCTCATATATCCCAGATGCAGCAAAACATAAGGTGTGCAAAGTCTTACAGTTCATCGTCAAAGCTCATCCCCCCACCTGACTGGAGAGCTCTACCTCTGACTCAATGTGGAGTCCATCTGACCTCCACCTCCCTCCATGTCTTTGATAAAGAAAAAGTGCCTAGAAAAGTCTTGGATTAAATGTTGAGTGACAAGTGAGTGTTTAAATGACAAGTATGCTACAGGAGCTGCTTGAACTGGTAAAAACACAATCCTTGTATGCAAGGCTGTCTAAACTGCAGTTGTAGAGGCTAGTACTGTGGAGTACCTATAGGTTGAGCCATAGAATATAGGCTGTGCTGGGTAATATTGCTTAAAAAAGGAAGTGGTTGGTATGGGGCTTATTAACAGTGTTTCAGCGGTTCCATGTGAAGATGCTTCCAAATGCAATTTTGTGTGGAAGGCCCTCAGGAGAACTGCTCAAGACAGCAGAGGTAACAGGCATGTTAAAGGTTTCCCCACCTGATGCAGTGATCAAGAACACTTCTGTTAGTGCAGTGTGCGGGGCAACTAAGCAGTGGTTAGTGAATGGTGTGGATATTGCCTCACCTATTAGATCTCATAAGAATGAAGGGCCCAAAATAGACACAGCAGTAGCAGAGTTTCTGTCTGTCATCCACAAAGAGGTACAAGTTGGGGTACCCAGAGACCCTGTGGGGAAAAGTACTGATGGTGTTGGTAAGTATGACATTGAAATATGTAAACCATTATGTATCATTGCATTAAGTAATGGTGTATTACCAAATGTAGTTGTGAAAGACAAGTCAAAAGTGTCAGATGTGTCTTTCCATAACAGCCAAATGGAGAGTGTGTCAGCTGCTGTTGTCCGGGTTGGTGCTGGTGAGATGTCGGTGTCAGTGAAGGGCACGTGTAACGCACCAGTGGCCAAACTTCATGTGATGGAATGGTGAACAAATCTTGACCAAAGCTCAGAAACATGTAGTAGAAATGATATGTGGGATCAGATGAGAATTTGTCTATTTATTTTTGGGGTAGTGATCCAATTTGTGTTGATCAGTATCAGCTGTTAGGACAACTATCAATGAGTTTTGAATAATCTCATAAGCAACTGATGTCAAAGACAAGAAGAATACACCTGTAATCACTGTGCATTTTCATATAAAATTATAATCCACACACATGGATCAGTCCTTCCAATCACACTGAATAAGATCACAAAATAATGGGAGAGACCATCACTTAGTTGCATGTGACATGCAGCACTAAGTGACTCCAGCCTCATATATATAGGCTGGGTCACATGATGCACTGGCCAATCACAGCCATGCCATTAGTAGGCATGGCTGTGATGGCTTTTAGGGAAAACCAGTGAAACGCTTGTTGATTGGCTGCCCTGCAGCTATTCAACATGCGTGATAAAATACCAGAACCCAGAACCCGAACCCAGACTTTTTCTCAAACGTTCGGGTTCAGGACACGGACACCCGAAAGTTCGGTACGGACCCAAACTTTACAGTTCGGGTTCACTCAAACTCTAGCCGTAACCAAATAAATGAATGCCATTTTTCCCCCACAAATAGAGCTTTATTTTGGTGGTATTTGAAAAATTAAAATTTCTTCATAGACTTAGGCCAATGTGTATTCTGCTACATATTTTTGGCAAAAAACGATCCCAATAAATCTATATTGATTGGTTGCGCAAAAGTTATAGAGTCTACAAACTAGGGGATATATACTGGAATTTGTATTTACTCATTTATTTTTTCTACTAGTAATGGTGGCAATCAGCAACTTATACCGGGACTGTGATGCTAAGACCCCATACACACTATTAGATGTTCTGCAGATTTTTTCCCTCAGATTTACCAAAACCATGTAGCCCAAGGGCCGGCCTGATTGCATACAAATTGAAACTCTTAAGGCTTGACCTCATATGATATGGTTTTGGTAAATCTGAAGACAAAAATCTGCAGAAAATCTAATAGTGTGTATGGAGTCTAACTGACACTTTTGACATTTTGTGGGAACCAGGGACACTAATGCAGTGATCAGTACTAAAAATATGCACTGTCACTGTACTAATGACTCTGACTGGGAAGGGGTTAAATATCAATGGGTCAAATGTGTGCCTCGCCAGTGTTTGTGTGTACTGTTAGCTGCTCTTACTAAGGGATGTGCTTTGTAGGGAAACAAAATCCAGCCCATCTCCGCTGACAGGACGCAGCTCTGCATTGTTTACATTGTTTTATTGCTCCGTCCTGTGTCTCTCCTCACTGATCAGCGTGTGCCAGTGGACATCCATTGGCCGGCACCCACTGACCGACTTCTGCTGTGACTAGAGTTGAGCGAACCCGGACTGTAAAGTTCGGGTCCGTACCGAACTTTGGGGTGTCCGGGACCCGGACTTTTCAAAAAAAGTCCGGGTTCGGGTCCGGGGTTCTGGTAATTTTAATGATAATTCTTAAAAATGCTGTAAAAAAGTCCAGGAAGGTCCTAGAGGTCTGCAAAAGGAAGGAAAATTGGGGTAAGGGTGGGACAAGTGCCCTACAAAGAAATGGGGACAGGGAAATAACTTTAAATATTTTTTAAAAAATAAAAACATAAAAAATGCAAAAATGGAGATCATCTTCAAAATGGGTCTGAAAAGTATTAATTAACATTAGAGGCCATAGAACTGTTCTAAAATCATCTTCAAACTGTGTCAAAAAAGTATAAATAAGCCGGGCGTACCCATATCACTGTTCTGCAAAATGTGTGTATCACTTTAAATGAAACCGGGAATCAGTGAACATCTCTTCTGCACAATTATTTAAAGTCTGTGTGTCACTTTAAATGAAACCATGAATCAGTGCACATCTGTTCTTCACACTTCTGTTTAGTCTGTGTCACTTTTATTAGCAGAACCCAACTTCTAGAAGTTCGCTCATCTCTAGCTGTGACTAATCCCTAAACATAGGGGGTCTATGCTGAAGTGCAGAATCAGACTATATATTTGAAAACCCTCCTCTTCAGAGAAGTTTATTCTACCCACACCTAACAACTGTATTTTCATTTTCTTCATCAGTTCATCCCCCACAGTTATTACCTTTTGTTTCACTTGACCCTCCCTTCTAGACTGTAAGCTCTAAGGAGCAGGGCCCTCTGATCCCTCCTGTATTGATTTGTATTGTAATTGTACTGTCTGCCCCCCATGTTGTAAAGCGCTGAGCAAACCGGTGGCGCTATATAAATCCTGTATAATAATAATAATAATAATAATATATACTATATATGATTCTGCACAGAACAGCCGTCCTACAGCAGTAAATTCTGCTATAGGGTAGTCAGGAAGTGGTTATATTATATTATATGATATTTTACCTATTTTTTGGTAAATTTCCTTTAACCAAGACATTGACCAGGACATTCAGGCTGGGTTCATACCTCCGACAGATGCGACTCGCAGCTGGGGTCCAGTTCTTCCCTGTTCTTTGTTTCAGGGACAAATCAGGGCCTGAATTTGGACCTGAAACTGAGTCAAAGACGCACAGCACTCCTGTGCAATCCGCTCAACAATGGACATATGTGAACCGGATGCATAGAGAGCGGGTCACAATCCCCTGCTATGCGAATTGGATGCAGAGAAAACCGCATCCAATTAGCATTGGTGTGAACCCAACCTAAAGCTAACTTAGATGCAATATAGAAATGTAAAATAAATATTCCTCTACTAAGGGTTCGTTTACACTATTGGTTCAAAATGGGGCGTCAGGCAGGCTTTGTTAAAGCTCCCTTAATGCCAGTCAAAGCTCCTGTCACTAAATAGAATGGTTGGCTTACAGTCCTGTTTACACCTTGCATTGGCTTCGCTGGGCTTCAGCTTTGAGTCAAAAATTATACCCCATGTAGCTTTAGCCAGGCTTCAAAGCCTCTCCAACGCCTCCATAGAAGTCTATGACAAAGCTTGTCTGAAGCGCCTGCGACTTTTCAGAGGCTGTAATTCAGCTTTAGCTTCACTTCGTATTGGAGAAATTGCAGGTGTGAGATATCAACAAACACACAGGGCATCGGCTAAGCTTCAACAAAGCTTCAAAGGTGCATTACTGAAGCCTTGTTGAAGCCTCATTGAAGCCTCTTTAAAGCACTGCCAAAGCCTCAAAAACACATCATGAAAGCTTGTGGAAGCTGTAATGGCTTTAATGAGCGTTGAAGCCGAAGCAACGTGTAAACTAGCCCTTATACCAGTGGTTCTCAACTCCGGTCCTCGGGACCCCCCTACAGGCCAGGTTTGCAGGATAACTGAAATACATCACAGGTGATATCATTTGCTGCTCAGTGATTGCAGTGTTCTAGTCTGCATCTCCCCAAGGTAATACTTAAAATCTGGCCTGTTGGTGGGTCCTGAGGACCGGAGTTGAGAACCACTGCCTTATACTGTATTTGAAAGCAGGGTATTCTTCAAATAGTTAGATTAATAATAATTTTATAGAGCATTAGGTATCTACAGGATAAAACCTTGCCTTTCACATCCACCAATTTATGCCTGAGGCCCCTTTCACACTTGTGCAAATTCTCCTGCGACTTGGGACTGCAAAGTCATACCCCATGATTTCCAATGAGTACCACTCATATCTGTGCGACTTCAAGTCGCAGCCACTTTAAAGTAGTACTGCATTACTTTGGTCCAACTTTGATGCAACTTGAGGTCCATAGACTTCAATGTTAAACCCTCAGTTTATTGTTAAAGTTGCATGCAAATGGCACCTGAATAATATAGATGCGATTTCTGTACTATTTCTGTACAACCTTGTAATAAGTTTTCATTGTGCCAAAGCTGCAATAAAGTCGGACTAAAGTCATACTGATCCCAAATCGTGGTAAAATCACAGCAGAATCGCAGCAAAAAAATGCTGCAAGATTGCGGTAAAATGACGTCACACAAGTGTGAAAGGGGCCTAACTGAGATTCTAAACTATACTCAATTACAAATGGAGATGTGATAAAGAAGAAAAAAGTAGCAATTGCGCAGGGGAAAAGTGTTGATATAAAATCAAAGAAGCAGCTGGCAATCACACAACAGAACACTTTGCGTCAAACATATAGAACATAAAAAATGCCACGCTAGTATTAGGTGAATATTAGACACTGAATAAAGTAATGAATGTATAATACAATCAATAAAGTGTCCATAATATGTGAGATCCTTGAAATCGTGACTTCATATAAACACCCATTGTGCGCCTTCCACCAAAATCGATAAAAGAAGTGTGCTTACCAGATGGCTAGACTCCACATAGGAACCTAGTAAGACATGAGAATACACATCATGGAGGATCCATCCTTTAGATATAAACAGGAACAGCGCTGAAATCCCCTTTATAGGTTTTCTCTTTCTTTGGTTGGTTTAACCTCTTTACGGCATAGAGCTTGCCCAACGGATGGGCCTCAACTGGGGGACATACCCTTACGGGGGACAGCATTCGCACACAGCTATAGGACACAATTGTTGACCAGGGGGGTGGTAAGAATGTGCCATTGAGCACACACTGGATACATGCTGGGTATTGATGACTGTCTCCTACCACTGTCCTATACTGCACACTGGAACCCTCCATTATCCCAGGTCAGGGACAGTCCTAGAGACTGGTGATTCACACCATCCCCAGGAGGAACTCCCCCCCTGGTTTAAGCAGGGCTTGCCTCATAGCAACCACAATGGGCTCTCCATGGACTGCCAGGCACACAATGCCACCGCACAAATACGGTACCAGTGACCCAGGCCTGTGACCACTCACAGACCCGCACCCCACAGCCCATCCCTCTCCCCAACCCCCCTCCTCCAATCCCCCACTAACACAAGGATTTCCTTGATTACAATTTGGCCAATTTCACCCAGGGGCCCTTAGCCCTATCCCTGCTCGAGCAACCAAGGGTGATTGGAGCTCCCGTTGGTGCCATAGACTGTCGTTTGATACTTAAATGGGTAATTTCCCAGACAAAACAGGCGCTACAATCTATCTGGTGTCCGGACGTTTTTGAATACTGTTGGTATTACATGTGTTGTCTCCTGTCTATGTTATTGTATGTTTCCTTGCCCATATATTGGCATACTGCCTTTTTTTTCAGTAGTGGGGGTTATCCCCAGGTTTGGATAGCAATCTTTTAATGTATCTAATAAATTTTGATAATTTTTCATCAATACCTGTCTAAATGTTGGTCAATTTAAAAGCCTCTTTGCCCTTTTATGGGAAATTTTGCTACAGGTGGTTATGGCTTTATGATTGATCGATCCGTACGGTAATACAGGTATCTTTTAGCACTTTGCCAGACTAACAGACACACCTCTGTTAAAAAGTTCTTCCTGGTTTTACCTCTTTCCTTTTTACTCACGAATGCAATGTAAAACAAGAAAAGGGTCGCCAGATAATGTAAAACCGTGATGGTTTATTAAAATATTCCACAAGTGCAACACAACATAAAGATAAAAAATCCTTGTGTAAAAGAATCTGCAGATCCAAATAAACTAGAGTGGTGAGTTGAGCATAGACTCCACCCAAAGGTGAAAAACCTATAAAGGGGATTTCAGCGCTGTTCCTGTTTATATCTAAAAGATGGATCCTCCATGATGTGTATTCTCATGTCTTACTAGGTTCCTATAATGTGGAGTCTAGCCATCTAATAAGCACACTTCTTTTATCGATTTTGGTGGAAGGCGCACATTGGGTGTGTATGACTTCTACCGAT
The DNA here is from genome assembly GCA_018402905.1 of Glandirana rugosa. Lineage (NCBI taxonomy): Eukaryota > Metazoa > Chordata > Amphibia > Anura > Ranidae > Glandirana > Glandirana rugosa. The sequence continues at coordinate 235,915 of BLSH010237555.1, read as the reverse complement.
ATATGAAGTCACGATTTCAAGGGTCTCACATACTGTATTATGGACACTTTATTGATTGTATTATACATTCATTGCTTTGTTCAGTGTTTAATAATCACCTAATATTAGCGTGGCATTCTTTATGTTGTCTACAATTGGAGATGTCCCTTTATTTCATGAACTCCCATGACACCCATTTTCGCAGATAAGAAAAAAAAGGCAAATTCCTCTTTAGATAAGACACAAAGAGGTTTATTTACTAAATGAGTTTAGTATTAGAATATTCAAGCAATAAAGTGTATGGATATTGAATTCAGTTATCCAATAATGTGCAGATGAAATAAGCAAAAGTAAATTGATAAAATGATTTGATAACAGAAGTAAATATTCACAATTTATTGTATGAAGATTTTCAGCTCTTTGGGTAAATCAGACTCAATTAGTAATGAAAACCTGACAGAGCCTTATGCAACTTAGGGTAGATTATCCTCCCTCGGTTGGCTATTGATAGGCCATCTGGACTAATTTGTTCCTTTCTGAATTCCACTTAACGTTGTATTTTACTTGCTTAGTACCTATGGTCCCTATTCTTATTCTACTACCTGTTTCCTTACGCTGGAACCTATAGGTTCTTTCTTTCAATAAATTTGTTTGTACAAGCGGCCCCCTCATTACAAACATCCGACTTACAAACGACTCCTACTTACAAAGGGAGGTAGACTGCAGGAAGTGAGAGGAAATCTCCCCCTAGGAAGGGAAATTCACTCCTGTAAGAGTTTTTATTGGAAAAAGGTGTCTCCACTGAAGCTTTATCACCAAGGTTTGTTTCCACAACAACCCAAATTTTTCAAAATCCAATTATCATTGGGACAGGAAGGGAGGTGAAATCTTCTGAACAGAAACACAGACAGCAAAACAAACATTACAGGGATGTTACCCCTTCCCTACGCTATTCAAAAAGCTTAAAATAGTTTTATTGGCTGAAGCTACACTTAAAACATTTACCTGTTCCCACTTACAAACAAATTCAACTTAAGAACAAACCTACAGTCCCTATCTTGTGTGTAACCCGGGGACTGCCTGTATATGACATTGCGTGCCAATGGTGTTGTCTTCTCCCCAGGGCACAGTTTGCTCCCAGATGAGATGTCTGGGGGTTCTAGGCAATACCCTGTACCTTGGGGGTTCTAGGCAATACCCTGTACCTTGGATTTAGCATTCAGAATTGCTTATATGGTTTATTCATGACTATTAATATTGTTCAGTCCTTTATATCCTTTACATGCGATACAACCTACCAGTTGATAACACACAACAGTTACTGTTCATTTCTCTTTGTCCTGAAAGAGTTTTGCTCTTTTAGCAATCTATCCGATAGCAAAGAAAATGTGTTGGCTGGAATTCCTCTTGAAATTAATTAGAAAAATAATAAAAAAAAAAACAGCATTACATTAAGATATTATAACAATGAGGTTATTTAATTAAAACAATCCCTGGGTGCCTACTTGGTTCAATTTAGTATCTAAAATGCTGGGAAATAGGATTATCAACCCAAGAAATAGATTCAGCTGCATCACAATTAAATAAAAAGAAACTATAAAAACTATAAAATATGAGAAATGAAAATAACCATCGGTGAACTGCTTTCTTTGTATTTAAAAAAAAGGCAATATAATGTTATATATGTTCATGTGAATAAAACGTGTATTTAAAATTTAGTTAAATAGTGTTCTTAAGTGCCATATACTTAGTATTATAATGTATAGACTTAATTAAAGTTCTGTTATTTCTCACTGCAGAAAGTATAAAGGGTTTCAGAGATATCCCACCAAAGACTGTAACACAGAAATGCACTCAGAAATGACTTCTGTGTCCAGCCCCAAGCAAAGACTTGCAAGCAAAATAGGAAACCATCAATTGGTTGCGCTGGCGGCAAGGGGTTATTAAAGTACCAAATGATCCACAAAAATACACATAAAGTATATTCTTTATTCATAAAGTGATAAATGCCCATCAGGCCATCTGATTTGATCCATATTACATCTCTAAAAACATATTCCTAGCAATGGTGTGCATGACCCTCATCATGGGTTGTGTTTGCCATCAACCCAGGGGGTAAATTAACAACACAGGATCACATGTTTTAGGGCCTATTTCTTGGACCTTTTAGAAGAAAAAAACACAATAAACAAAGTGATATCACAACTCCACACCTGCCTGGCGGCAATATATACAGTATCTCACAAAAGTGAGTACACCCCTCGCATTTTCGTAAACATTTTATTCTATCTTTTCATGTGACAACACTGAAGAAATGACACTTTGCTACAATGTAAAGTAGTGAGTGTACAGCTTGTATAACAGTGTAAATTTGCTGTCCCCTCAAAATAACTCAACACACAGCCATTAATGTTTAAACCGCTGGCAACAAAAGTGAGTACACCACTAAATGAAAATGTCCAAATTGGGCACAATTAGCAATTTTCACTCCCCGGTGTCATGTGACTCGTTACTGTTACAAGTAGAGTTGAGCGAACACCTGGACGTTCGGGTTCTGCTGGTCCGTCCGAACTTCGGGACAAAGTCCGGGTCCGGGTCCGGACGGAACCCGAACGATCGCACGGACAACGAACCCCATTGAAATCAATGGGGACCCGAACTTTTAGGCACAAAAATGGCTGTAGCAAACTCCTGGAAAGCCCCAGAGGGGTGCAAAAGGAAGTAAAATGGGGGTAAGGGTAGGGCAAGTGCCCTACAAAAAAAATGGGGACAGGGAAATAACTTTAAATATTTAAAAAAAAATAAAAACAAAAAAAAGCAAAAATGGAGGTGAATGTGGATCATCTTCAAACTGTGTCTGAAAAGTATTAATTAACGGTAGAAACCATATAACTGTTCCAAAATCATCTTCAAACTAGGGCAAGTGCCCTACAAATAAATGGGGATAGGGAAAATAAATTAAAATCAAGTAAAAAAATGGGAAGGGGGGTGGATGTGGAGTAGGAGCCTAGAGGTTGACTAGGCCGTGACCGTGGTAGTGTAGGTGGAAGTGGCGGTGGGAGAGGAGTAGGAGGAGGTAGCCAACATGGTATTTTTTTTTTGTATTGAGGCCTATTCAAAAAAAGAAGTATATGAATGGCTGTGTGAGTCCGGTCTAAATGTTTATTCTGCACAAGGTACAGACAAGTCTTGTGGGATCCATGC
>BLSH010237555.1:191149-201280 GCA_018402905.1 Glandirana rugosa | reverse complement strand
TAGTCATTTCAGACACACAGTGAAAGTTATATTGGCCCTTATTGACTTGTAGACAAGACGTTTGTAGACATTTCAGACACACAGTGAAAGTTATATTGGCACTTATTGATGGTTTCGCTCTGCTATAGTTTCACACACACATTCCAGATGTTTGCAGAACAGTGATATCATATCACTGTTCTGCAAACATCTGCAAACTGTGTTTGAAACTATAGCAGAGGAAAACCATATACCTGTTCTTCTCTATGCTGTAGTTTCACACACACATTCCAGATGTTTGCAGAACAGATGTTCAGTTATTCACGGTTATATTGAAAGTGACACACAGACTTTACAGATGTTTGCAGAACAGATGTTCAGTTATTCCCGGTTATATTGAAAGTGACACACAGACTTTACTGATGTTTGCAGAACAGATGTTTAGTTATTCCCGGTTATATTGAAAGTGACACACAGACTTTACAGATGTTTGCAGAACAGATGTGCAGTTATTTCCGGTTATAGTTAAAGTGACACACAGACTTTACAGATGTTTGCAGAACAGATGTTCAGTTATTCCCGGTTATATTTAAAGTGACACACAGACTTTACAGATGTTTGCAGAACAGATGTTCAGTTATTCCCGGTTATATTGAAAGTGACACACAGACTTTACAGATGTTTGCAGAACAGTAGTATGGTTTCTCATGGTTTTATTTAAAGTGACACACACAGCTTCCAGATGTTTGCAGAACAGTGATATGGGTTCTCCCGGCTTATTTATACTTTTTTGACACAGTTTGAAGATGATTTTAGAACAGTTATATGGCTTCTACCGTTAATTAATACTTTTCAGACCCAGTTTGAAGATGGTCCACATCCACCTGCATTTTTGCTTTTTTTATGTTTTTATTTTTTAAAAAATATTTAAAGTTATTTCCCTGTCCCCATTTCTTTGTAGGTCACTTGTCCCACCCTTACCCCCATTTCCTTCCTTTTGCAGACCTCTCGGACTTTCCAGGACTATTTTACAGCCATTTTTGTGCTTAAAAGTCCGGGTCCCCATTGATTTCAATGGGGTTCAGGGTCCGGGACAAAGTTCGGGTTCTGTCCGGACCCGAACCCGGACTTTGTCCCGAAGTTCAGCTGAACCAGCAGAACCCGGACTTCTAGAAGTTTGCTCAACTCTACTAGTAACTCACCCAAAATAATTGACAGCTGTGGTACTAATACACCCAGCATAGATTTCTAAGAGTAAAGATATGCAGACATACCAGAAGGTGATTAGTGTAACTTTATATATGATAAAGAGATGGCAGTACATACAACCAACGCAATAACAAGAAGAATGTACATATCTTAGAAGAACAGTATATATATATATATATATATATATATATATATATATATATATATATCCGGGTATATAACTAAAGGCCTTTAACACCAATACCTCCAATTAGGCACTGTGGCACAGTTCAGTCGCAGGGGCCCCTGATGAGCTGACTTGCAAGGCGTAACACAATCCGGCCTGAGAGTACGAATGCTGACACATCTGTGGAGGGGTGGCTTCCTGGGGATGCTTGTACAGATGAACACACCGATGGCGAAGAAGTCTGGAACGCACCACCTACAAGGCAAATCCAGCCTATCTAGCCTATCTCTTGGTCCCTAACCTGACTATAGGCAATCAATGCTACCGGACCGGTAACTATCTAAGTGGCCGTCGGAAGCCTAACCTGGCGCTACCCTAAGTTGTTTACCGTTCCCTAGGCTAATACTATCTAGGAACACCCTGACCAAAAAGGGACACTGTTTCTTTAAATAATGAAGTGGCCGATATACACTTCAGCAAAAACTAGTCAAATGACTCTCACACATTTGAGAATAGCCCAAGTATATTGCAGTATGCAAATAGAAAGTAAATCAGAGCATCCTCTAACACAGGGATATGCAGATACAGTATCTCTGATTCCCACACAGGAGTGCTCACATGGGAGTATCAGAAATATAACAGTGAGCTAAACAAGGCACACTTGCCTGTATTGTATTGCCCCTTTTTAACCTGGAAGGAGATATCACAAAATCAGTCTGCAGCACCTCTTGCTGGCATAGCATGTGTCTGGTCTCTCTCTCCTCACTTCCTGTAAGACATTCACATATATAGCCTTGAGGGGTTTCCTGACCTTTTAGCAGGGGCAGGAAACAACATCTTAACATGAAGTATCTATTTGTAATAAAACTCTATGGTAGGCACCAAGCATGAATGTAAACAACCTCCAGACAATGCACGAAAGAACACTTCCCTACACACTCCCCCTGGTGAAACCTTTACGTCCCGTCAAAGACAATATAATATATATATATATATATGCAACATCCCGACATGGAAAAAACGTTGATCCTCTCTCCATTACAATCGGTTGCTGAGGGAGAAGGCAAGTTAGTAAATCATTCCAGGTGAAGCAAAAACTGGTAGCATATTGACCAAATTAGAAACTGCTCCTACCCAGGCATGATACAAGTGAGGCTGAGTAATGAATCTGGGATCCCCCAAACTATCATAAGTCAAGATGGGTGGGGGATGCCTAGCTCGTTCTCCTCTTTGTACATCTCTCTGAGGTAAAGCTGTGTTCCCAGTCCCTGCACTAGGACTTTGAGTCGTGGGAATGGATGGTACTGGTTGTAAGTCAGAACTAGGCCCCTGACTGAATGAAGGCACTGACTGGGGCACAAATTCTGGAGACCCAGGATCTAGCATCTCCTGGCAAGGAGAAGAAGTGTCAGTGCTGGCAACATCAGGGGTCACATTCCACTCACTCTCACTGACATCAGGAAAGTCAGGTGAGGCATCCACCTGAATAGAAGGCAGATCATTCACTGGAGTGCCAGCTGTGATTTCCTCATCACTGACTTGAGGAATGGGCAGTAAATGATTGTGATGCCAAGCTTTGATTCTTCCTTCTAGCCCCTTTATCTTGTGTACAGGGATCCCAGGTAACTTATCCACCACTGTGAAGATTTATTTCCTCCATCTGTCAGCTAATTTATGCTTTGCTGTTGCACCAAGGTTTCATAGTAGTACTCTATCACCTATATTCAAGTTTCTGTATCTCACCCGAAGATCAAACCTTCTTTTGTTTCCTTCATTCATTTTGGCCTCATTTTCTTCAGCCAAGCGGTAAGCAGACTTAAGGGTATCGTTCAATCTAGCCACATATTGGTAGTGGCTTTGGTGACTGATCCCATCAGTGGAGACCCCTAGTAGAAGGTCAATTGGTAATCTGGGCTCTCTTCCAAACATCAAAAAGTAAGAGGAAAACCCAGTGCTCTCATGCCTTGTACTGTTATATGCATGAACCGTGGCTTCAACCCTACAACTCCAGGTACCTTTGTCATCAGCCTGTAGGGTGCCTAGCATGTCAAGCAAGGTCTTGTTAAATCTTTCAGGAAGAGCATCACCTTCAGGGTGGTAAGATGTAGTCTGACTCTTGCGAATGTTTAGCAGCTGAAGCAATTTCTTCATCAACTTGCTCTCAAAATCCCGACCCTGATCTGAGTGTATTCTGTGCGGGAGGCCATAGTGGATAAAATATTTCTCCCAAAGCACTCGAGTAACCGTTAATAGGTAGTTTTAAGATGGCATTGTAACATTCTTATACACCCATGATGCTATGGTGTGGACATTAACCCAGGCAACATTTTTACACTTCATTCACAGTCATTTTCATCTGCTTTGCCTTTTTTCCCCTATTTCCGGGGATGGTTTACACCGCCAATCACCCTATACCTTGAACATTCAGGTAGTTTATTATTTGTCACTTGGACACTTTTGTCCCCCTCCTAGGAACCATTCCTCCATCACACTATGTCTGCACTCTTGTTTGTTTGCACTTGACTGCATGGGCTGTTGGGGACTTTTCATCCCCTCCCTTCCCCACTTCTCATCTTGTCCCAACTCTTCCCCTTCCCTTCTTCCCCACCATCCCCTTTTCTCTGTGGTCCCTTGCAAGCTCCCGACCTGAAGTGATATGTCCTTGAGGAGGTGGGACAGACTTGAACAAACGCTGCTGCATTCTGTTTTTATCCTGACTCTGGCTGATTAGGACTGGTGCTTTGTATCAATGCTTCTTGGCAAATGTAAGTTTTGTGATGTTCACAAATGTGATGATTGTATGATTTAAATATTATGGTTAAAATTGTATTCTCCTCGCTACTTCCGCAGAGGAGAATACTTCCCCCTGCGGAAGACCTATACAAGTTTCTTAAAGGTCAAAACGTGTCGGGGATCAGACGCAGCTTTTAGCTGTATCGTATATCTCTTATGGTTTACCTACGTTTCAAACATTATACAATGTACATGTCCCATGTCCGCATAACCAGAGTTCCTGTTTTTATGTATGCACATTTGTACAGCAAAAGCCAATACATTTTTGAAACCTATAACTGTCAATCCAGTCTTTAAATATTTACTATTTTATACGCATTTGCCGCCATTAAACCCCCATTGGGGGACTTTCCCACCACATCTCGAGCAACCATTATTGCTTTTTGATCCTTAGTAGGGAAAGCTTGGGCTTATCGAGTAAAGTGATCGGTCACCACTAATACATTTCCAATCCCTCTGGAATCTTGGTCAATTTATAAAAAGTCGATACAGACCAGATCCATGGGACCTAAACTGTATAAGTGCTTCATGGGGGCAGCACGGACTGGCAGAGCTTTCCTCTGAAGACATTGAAGGCAACGTCTGCAAAGATTGACCACAGTGTCTCTCATTTTATGCCAGTAGAATCAATCTTGGATGAGGCCTTACGTCTTTTCTGGCCCCAGATGGCCATGGTGGTCATGCAGACTCCTGAACACTATCTTGCGGAAGCATTCTGGGAGCACTAACTGACGCCTCCCAGGGTGGTCATCATACAATATCACATGATAGAGTAGTCCTTTGTCAATCTCAAATTCCTCCCAATCACTCAGGAAAAGACCACACTCAGTGAGCAGGGACCTCTTCAACATCTCTGGATCTTTAGCACTCACTGCTCTGTACAAAGGTCCGATAACAGGGTCAGACCAGGGTCAGACTTCTGACACTTTTAATCATTTGCTGGGGGGCTATGGAGCATCTTTCAAATGACCCCAGTGCAGCCGGGTAAGCGAACATATCAGGGACAGTTTCTGAACCACTACCCATGCAGTCTACGAGCCGTGTCTCAGAAAATGTAACAACTGCGGCTGTAGCACACAGGGCTCCAACACCAGGGCCAGGGACCTCTACCCAGACATTCTCTTCAGATATAGGGGCCAACCCTGGGAGCCTTCATAGGGCATCTGTTCCTATGTTCTTTGGGCCTGGTTTGTACTTCAACGTAAACTGGTAATTGGAAAGAGGCTAACCATTGGTGCCCGGTGGCATCCAGCTTGGCTGTAGTTAGAACATACGTCAAAGGACTGTTATCAGTTCTTACTTCAAATGAAGCTTTGTATAGATAATCATCTAACTTGTCAAAGATGGCCCATTTGAGTGCCAAGAACTTCAACTTGTGAACCGGGTAATTACGCTCACTAGGAGAAAGACTTTAGCTGATGAAGGCTATGGTCCATATTCCTGTGGGACACTCTTGCCGCAATACTTCACCAAGGACCTCAAACTCGCATCCACATGAAGTACATAGGGCTTCTGAGCATCAGCATAAGCCAAGACCGGCGCTTCCATCAATTTCTTCTTCAATTGATCAAAGGCTCCTTCACATGCTGAAGTCCAGTTGTCCCCAAAGGGGCTTTTGGGAGACCTCTTTTGCTTCTCAGAGTTGTTCATATCACTCTTTAACAATCATGAAGGGGTTTTGCCAATTTTTGAATACCCCTCTACAAATCTGCAATAATATCCTCAAAAGCCAAGGAAGGACCATAGCTCTGTAATATTCGGAGGCTGGGGCCTGTTCTCCACAGCCTCGACTTTTGCGGGGCCAGTGGCCACACTTTCAGCAGAAACTATGTGACCCATGTATGTGACTGATGATCTGCAGAACTTGCTCTTGTCTGCTGACAGCTTCAGTCCCACATCTCTCAGATGTTGTAACACCCGCATGAGCCTATCTTCATGTTCTTCTAATGTTGCTCTGAATACAATTATGTCATCAAGACACACAAGACATTTCCTGGGGACTAAGTCTCCTAGAACTTTTTCCATCAGTCCCTGGAAGGTTGCAGGTGCATCTCTTATGCCCTGTGGCATGCGCGTGAACTGAAGAAGCCCAAGGGACATATGAATGCAGTCTTCTCCTGGTTCTTGGATGTCATCGGGACTTGATAGTACTCAGATGGCAGATTAAGCACAGTAATCCATTGATTCCCATTGAGAGTTTCCAAAGCTTCTTCTATCCTGGGTAATGTGTACTGATCTGGTATGGTCCTCCGATTGAGGGTTCGGTAATCTACACACAGCCGGATGGACCCACACTTTTTCCTCACTACTACGATCGGGGGAGGCATAAAGGCTTTTACTGTCCACGATAATCTCTTGGCCCTTCATCTGGTTTAGGGTCTGTCTCAGTTCATCAACATCTTTAGGTGCTATTCTTTGAGGTCTCTCTCAGAAAGGAGTAACATTGATTAGTCAAAAAGTGTGCTGGACACTTCTGGCACAGCCCACATCCATTTCATCCATTGAGAACACATCTGGTAAATCTGACAATTGCTTTCTCAGCTTTTGGCTCCAAGCCTCTGGTAGAGTTGGATCACTCAAATCAAATTGGAGGTTAGGAGCTGCATTCCTGACCTGAACTCTACACACTTCAGCATAGGGGTTCACACTGAGCACTGGGTAACAGTGGGCAACATCTTGATGAGGATCAATTACAATGGAATGAAGAGAACAGTTTCTCACAGTTACAAAAGTAGACAGTGCCACGCTAGTTCCCCAATCCTTTCTCTCAGGGATCACCATCCACCTTCATTGATCAATCATTTCTTTGAGTTTCCACCAGGACATAACTCCCATCTAGCAGTTCTGGGGCAATACTAGAGGCCACCTATAGCACTTTCTCTCCCCCTGGTGGAATTTCCACTGGGTGTTTGCCAATGTGATATACCACTTCATGGCGGTGGCCAACGGAAAGGGCCTCACAGAACTCTTTAATATCAAATGGTAGGTTATCAGATTCAGATGAAATAGCACAAAGTTCCTTCAAGAAATTTCTGGAAAGCACTATGTACTGCTCTGCAATTAGTGCCTAGTATTACTGGGGCTGCACAGGCATCACCTGTGTCAGGGCAGACCAGAGATGTGATCTCCATAGGGGGAATACCCCTGTTCTCTATCTCAGGTACAGTCACAATCACTTGTAAACTTCCATCAACGGGGTATGAATCAGAGTTTAGCCCCCATAACTCCATCTGTCCAGTAGATTAAAGAGGTATAGTGCTTAGATACTTCTGATAGCATGAACGATAGATAAGAGTAACTTGGGACCCAGTGTCAAATAAAGCTTGAGTGGCATGTCCATTGACAGTAACTTTAACAAGGGACTTAGACCCTATAATATGTCTTCTTGGTTTGAAATGTCTTCTTCCTTGTTTCTGTTTTCATACAGGGAACACTACACTTTGCACTGTTCCCCCAATGTCCTCCTGACATATTCTAGCTGAATGACCTGTCTGACCACACCTGAAACACTTTCATGGGTCCCTCTCCCTTGGTGATATAGATGGTCATTTACTTGAAAACTGGGGCTGGTAAGGCTCAGGTTTCTCTCTTTGGGTCTGATCAGAAGAGTAATCTTCTTTTGAGACCACTTTTATTTTCTAAGGAGTAATAAATTGAATGTCAGCTTCCTGTTTCTTTATTATTTCCATTAACTCATGGATGGGAAGTACTTTGTCATATAATGTCATTTTAAGGAGCTGTGCAAGAGGGTGGTGAGGTAACAAACCTCTAACTAATTGCTTGGTCCACATAGAATCTACTTCATAAGTGTCTATAGCACGATGATATACTAAACGGGACAAGAGCGACTGTAATCGGGTAATAAAAGTAAAAACACTTTCCCCTTCCTTCTGCCGAGACATGGGATAATCAGCAACCATGTGCTCAAGATTATGGTATGGCTCAAAGTGATCAGACAGTACTTGTATGTAGTCCGTTGCACTTGCTCCTTTGTGTGCATCTCGGTACAGACAAATAATTTCAGCGGCTGGGGAGCGCAGGCTTTTGGTGATACGCTGCTTCTTAGTTTCCTCTGAGCAAGAGCACTCCCCCAGACATTGGAGGGTGTGCTCTTTCCATGCCTCAAATCCCTCTTCTCTACGTGGTACAGGAACAGTACCAGAGAATTATTTTAACTTTTTATAGTGTGTGGACTGTAAGCCCTGTGCCAGCATTTCTGTCAGCTTAGATAAATTATACATTGCATCGTCACTAGATGGTTCACTCTCACTAACCAAACTGAGAGGATAACTAGCACAAATTGGTTCTTTCTTTACCTGACCCTGCAAGGGGGTAGCGGGAGCAACTGCAGGGTGCCTCTCTGAATTGGTTTTCTCCTCCATATTGTTTGTACCACTTCGATCTCAGCAGTGCCTCCAAATGTAGCCCTGTTATGGGGGGGGGGGCATATGACGTTGCCCTCTCCACACAGGCTATGGCGCTAACCTGCAGGTAACCAAATGAGCTAGAGCCTTTGCTAAAGGAAGAGTGGACTATGAATATATAATTGGGAGTGCCTTCACCTAGAACAGGGCTCCAGCTTAGGTAGAAATGATCCATTTCTAGGAAAATAACTATTAACTCACCCAAAATAATTGACAGCTGTGGTACTAATACACCCAGTAGAGATTTCTAAGAGTAAAGATATGCAGAAATACCAGCAGGGGATTAGTGTAACTTTATATATGATAAAGAGATGGCAGTACATACAACCAACGCAATAACAAGAAGAATGTACATACAGTGGGGATCGAAAGTTTGGGCAACCCAGGTAAAATAAAGAAGCCAAGGAAAGATGGAAAAATCTCCAAAAGGCATCAAATTACAGATTAGACATTCTTATAATATGTCAACAAAAGTTAGATTTTATTTCCATCATTTACACTTTAAAAATTACAGAAAACAAAAAAATGGCATCTTCAAAAGTTTGGGTACCCTGCAGAAGTTATAGCATGCACTGCCCACTTTGCAAGGCTGAGACCTGTCAGTGTCATGGATTGTTCTCAATCATTGTCTGGGAAGACCAGGTGATGTCAATCTCAAAGGTTTTAAATGCCCAGACTCATCTGACCTCGCCCCAACAATCAGCACCATGGGATCTTCTAAGCAGTTGTCTAGAAACCTGAAACTGAAAATAGTTGACACTCAGAAAGCTGGAGAAGGCTATAAGAAGATAGCAAAGCGTTTTCAGATGTCAATATCCTCTGTTAGGAATGTAATTAAGAAATGGCAGTCATCAGGAACAGTGGAAGTTAAAGCAAGATCTGGAAGGCCAAGAAAAATATCAGACAGAACAGCTCGCAGGATTGTGAGAAAAACAATTCAAAACCCACGTTTGACTGCACAATCCCTCCAGAAAGATCTGGCAGACACTGGAGTTGTGGTCCACTATTCCACTATAAAGAGATACTTGTACAAATATGGTCTTCATGGAAGAGTCATCAGAAGAAAACCTCTTCTACATCCTCACCACAAAAATCAGCGTTGAACTTTGCAAATGAACATATAGACAAGCCTGATGCATTTTGGAAACAAGTTCTGTGGAACGATGAGGTTAAAATTGAACTTTTTGGCCGGAATGAGCAAAGGTTTGGAGAAGAAGGGGCACAGAATTTAATGAAAAGAACCTCTGTCCAACTGTTAAGCATGGGGGTGGATCAATCATGCTTTGGGGTTGTATTGCAGCCAGTGGCACAGGGAACATCTCACGAGTAGAAGGAAAATGGATTTAATAAAATTTCAGCAAATTTTGGATGGTAACTTGATGCCATTTGTGAAAAAGCTGAAGTTAAAGAGAGGATGGCTTCTACAAATGGATAATGATCCTAAACACACCTCGAAATCCACGGGGGATTACATCAAGAGGCATAAACTGAAGGTTTTGCCATGGCCTTCACAATCTTCTGACCTCAACATAATTGAAATTCTATGGATAAACCTTAGAA
>BLSH010237555.1:117784-129049 GCA_018402905.1 Glandirana rugosa | reverse complement strand
ATTTTGCAGAACAGTGATATGGGTACTCCCGACTTATTTATACTTTTTTGACACAGTTTGAAGATGATTTTAGAACAGTTCTATGGCCTCTAATGTTAATTTATACTTTTCAGACCCATTTTGAAGATGATCTCCATTTTTGCATTTTTTAAGTTTTTATTTTTTTAAAAATATTTAAAGTTATTTTCCTGTCCCCATTTCTTTGTAGGTCACTTGTCCCACCCTTACCCACATTTCCTTCCTTTTGCAGACCTCTAGGACCTTCCAGGACTATTTTACAACACTTTTTGTACCTAAAAGTCCGGGTCTCCATTGATTTCAATGGGGTTCGGGGTTCGGGACAAAGTTCGGGTTCTGTCCGGACCCGGACCCGGACTTTGTCCCGAAGTTCTGCAGAACCAGCAGAACCCGGACTTCTAGAAGTTCGCTCAACTCTAATATTAACACAATAAATGGTAATTGAGGATATATTTATATGGTCTCCTAAACTTATCATTTATAGAGAGGACATACACTGACCTTGTTTTGGACCAGCTAGGGGGACCCCCTTTCCCTCCTCCATTTGATTGGTCCTCTTGCTCCTAATGCTTATCTTGGCACTGACCTTGGAATTGGACATATCCCCTTAGGGAACTACAAGTAACAGACACAAGCAAGCCTTATGAATGTAATCTACAGGCCATAACCTTTACTCCATAGGGATTTCTATTGTAGGTATAAACTCTATGTGAATATGGCTATGTTTATGTATCATAGGTAATGAATGTATGTCCCTCCTATGGTCACTAATACCTCATGGTTCTCGTCCTTCTCTGGGAATTCGATGCACAATTGATTCAGTACATTTCCCTTTTTGAGCATTCTGGTTGGTCCGTCACTTCAATATGATTATTGTTTTGCATCAATTGGCGGTTGACCTAATACAATGTTTATAATATACACTTATATGATATATGATATATGTATGTATGTCACTATCTTATACTTGAGCATTGTTTGTTTTCTCTATCTGTAGTATCAGCAATATGCAGCATTCATAAGACTCCTGAGGAAGCCTATATGTTGAAACATGTAGAGCGGAAGCTGCTGCACTACTGTACAAAACTGCATTGTTTGTGATGGTTTTTATAATCATATTTTTAACTTGATATGTAATACAACTTCAGTTTCATTAAATTCAACCCACCATGTGAAGTAGTTGTCTTTGACAACTATAAAGTCCTGTCCCATTCTAAATTTTGATTCTCTTATATGTGGGATGTGGTGCCCCTTGTCCCTTCACTGCCTGACCCATTGATTGCTTCTATTTATAACGAGGACATAACTTTGTTACCATTATTTTGCCACAGAAAGTTCTAGTTTAACTTAAAAATGAAATGCAAATGTTGGTAATGTATGTTTTATGTATATATTCTAATTTATTTCAAACACTTAACGGAAAATCCTCCCTTTATTATTATAAGTACATTGAAAATCCAACAAACCATTTTTTTAGAGTGAACATTTCACACTTTTTTCCCTTTTAACTTTTGATGCACTCTGACTTTATAAGACTGCTTAGATGAACATGAAGATTAATAATATATAATATATATGTTTGCTGTGTTCTGCTGTGTCATCAATACGTGGTGTGACCCACATAGACGGGGCCTTCAAGCTGGATGGGTTTGAGTCACTACTGACTATAGAAGAAGTCTACACATTGCTACATATTATACTGTTGGGACAATATCTGACACATTGATTGATTTATGTTCTGATGTTTCTGAGTTTGTTGATTTGATTTCTATGTCATTGATATATTTCACTTTAGAGTTCTCTGTATCCATTTATACTTCTATGTCTGAGTGTTATGTGACACATGTGGTTATAGCAGCACTTTTATTATTTGTATTAGATGGAGGGAGTGCAAATCACAGAATTTCTAGAACTTTAAGTGAAAGAAAATGTATCCAAATTTGAAATGGAAAGTTTAAAAGTGAGACATAAAAGTAGAGACAAAACAATGCAGAAAAGTTATAATAATAATGAACTGAGATATCCGAGGAAAGTTTATTTCTTCTGAGAATAATCTAAAACTTCTCTCTCTCAAATCTTTAGAGAAAATAAATCATCAGCTGAGTTTATGAATCCTTCAGAGAGACACAACGTTTCCCTCCTGATAATTGAGTCACTTTAAGAAAAAGAAAAGTAATTCAAGTTTGAAATAGAAAGTTTCAAAGTGAGACTCAAAAGTGATAAAAAGTGAAACAACTGACCAAAACAATGCAGAAAAGTGAAAATAATAAAGAATGGAGAGATCTGAGGAAAGTTTATTCTCCAGCTGCCCTCTGCTGACACTTTATTGGATTTTGTAAGGATTAGAGTCATGTAGATTTTTATAAAAAGCAAAAATAAAGTTTTTTTTTTTAAACTTATACAGTTACAGTAACTGTGAATCAAATTTTGTTGAAATACTTTTATCTTTGCCAAAGATGGAAAAAATAAAAAGTACCTGGAGTAAATGTCTAATTTGGAAAACATGTGGGCAATAGTTTCTTCCATGCGAAATAATGGTGAAATAGTGTCCTGTTCCAACAAATCCAACAAAACTTGATTAACTTCAATAGTTTATAAAAAAAACTTTCTTTTTGCTTTTAATAAAAATCTACATGGCTCTAATCCTGACAAAACCCAATAAAATGTCAGCAGAGGGCAGCTGGAGAAAACATTTTCCTCAGATCTCTCCATTCTTTATTATTTTCACTTTTCTGCATTGTTTTGGTCAGTTGTTTAACTTTTTATCACTTTTGAGTCTCACTTTGAAACTTTCTATTTCAAACTTGAATTACTTTTCTTTTTCTTAAAGCGACTCAATTATCAGGAGGGAAACGTTGTGTCTCTCTGAAGGATTCATGAACTCAGCTGATGATTTATGTTCTCTAAAGAGAGAGAAGTTTTAGATTAATCTCAGAAGAAATGAACTTTCCTCAGATATCTCAGTTCATTATTATTATAACTTTTCTGCATTGTTTTGTCTCTACTTTTATGTCTCACTTTTAAACTTTTAATTTCAAATTTGGATACATTTTCTTTCACTTAAAGTTCTAGAAATTCTGTGATTTGCACTCCCTCCACCTAATACAAATAATACAAGTGCTGATATAACCACATGTGTCACATAACACTCAGAAATAGAAGTATAAATGGATACAGAGAACACTAAAGTGAGATATATCAATGGCATAGCAATCAAATCAACAAACTCAGAAACATCAGAACATAAATCAATCAATGTGTCACATATTGTCCCAACAGTATACTATGTAGCAATGTGTAGACTTCCTCTATAGTCAGTAGTGACTCAAACCCATCCAGCTTGAAGGCCCCTTCTATGTGGGTCACACCACCTATTGATGACACAGCAGAACACAGCAAACATATATATTATACAGGGTGGGCCATTTATATGGATACACCTTAGTAAAATGGGAATGGTTGGTGATATTAACTTCCTGTTTGTGGCACATTAGTATATGTGAGGGGGGAAACTTTTCAAGATGGTTGGTGACCATGGCGGCCATTTTGAAATCGGCCATTTTGAATCCAACTTTTGTTTTTTCAATAGGAAGAGGGTCATGTGACACATCAAACTTATTGGGAATTTCACAAGAAAAACAATGGTGTGCTTGGTTTTAACGTAACTTTATTCTTTCATGAGTTATTTACAAGTTTCTGATCACTTATAAAATGTGTTCAATGTGCTGCCCATTGTGTTGGATTGTCAATGCAACCCTCTTCTCCCACTCTTCACACACTGATAGCAACACCGCAGGAGAAATGCTAGCACAGGCTTCCAGTATCCGTAGTTTCAGGTGCTGCACATCTCGTATCTTCGCAGCATAGACAATTGTCTTCAGATGACCCCAAAGATAAAAGTCTAAGGGGGTCAGATCGGGAGACCTTGGGGGCCATTCAACTGGCCCATGACGACCAATCCACTTTCCAGGAAACTGTGCAGCACCTGAAACTACGGATACTGGAAGCCTGTGCTAGCATTTCTTCTGCGGTGTTGCTATCAGTGTGTGAAGAGTGGGAGAAGAGGGTTGCAGCAGCACATTGAACACATTTTATAAGTGGTCAGAAACTTGTAAATAATTCATGAAAGAATAAAGTTACGTTAAAACCAAGCACACCATTGTTTTTCTTGTGAAATTCCCAATAAGTTTGATGTGTCACATGACCCTATTCCTATTGAAAAAACAAAAGTTGGATTCAAAATGGCCAATTTCAAAATGGCCGCCATGGTCACCACCGATCTTGAAAAGTTTCCCCCCTCACTTATACTAATGTGCCACAAACAGGAAGTTAATATCACCAACCATTCCCATTTTATTAAGGTGTATCCATTTAAATGGCCCACCCTGTATATTAATAATCTTCATGTTCATCTAAGCAGTCTTATAAAGTCAGAGTGCATCAAAAGTTAAAAGGGAAAAAGTTGTGAAATGTTCACTCTAAAAAAATGGTTTGTTGGATTTTCAACGTACTTATAATAATGAAGGGAGGATTTTCCATTCAGTGTTAGAAATAAATTAGAATATATACATAAAACATTCATTACCAACATTTGCATGTATTTTTTAAGTTAAAAACTAGAACTTTCTGTGGCAAAATAATGGTGACAAAGTTATGTCCTCGTTATAAATAGAAGCAATCAATGGGTCAGGCAGTGGAGGGACAAGGGGCACCCCATCCCACATATAAGAGAATCAAAATTTAGAATGGGACAGGACTTTATAGTTGCTAAAGTTTTATTACATATCAAGTTAAAAATAGGATTATAAAAACCATCACAAACAATGCAGTTTTGTGCAGTAGTGCAGCAGCTTCCGCTCTGCATGTTTCAACATATAGACTTCCTCAGGAGTGTTATGAATGCTGCACATTGTGGGAAAGCTAACAATGCTCAAGTATAAGATAGTGACATACATACATATATCATATATCATATAAGTGTATATTATAAACATTTTATTAGGTCAACCGCCAATTGATGCAAAACAATAATCATATTGAAGTGACGGACCAACCAGAATGATCAAAAAGGGAAATGTACTGAATCAATTGTGCATCGAATTCCCAGAGAAGGATGAGAACCATGAGGTATTAGTGACCATAGGAGGGACATAAGTTCATTACCTATGATACATAAACATAGCCATATTCACATAGAGTTTACACCTACAATAGTAATCCCTGTGGAGTAAAGGTTATGGCCTGTAGTTACATTCATAAGGCTTGAGTGTGTCTGTTACTTGTAGTTCCCTAAGGGGATATGTCCAATTCCAGGTCTGTGCCAAGATAAGCATTAGGAGGAAGCGGACCAATCAAATGGAGGAGGGAAAGGGGGTCCCCCTAGCTGGTCCAAACCAAGGTCAGTGTATGTCCTCTCTATAAATGATAAGTTTAGGAGACCATATAAATATATCCTCAATTACCATTTATTGTGTTAAAGTGTAACATCAAATTGAATAACCTCTTACCTAGATCTAGTTTGGACTCCAGAAAAAACCCTCCAGTAACTGAACCACTGACTGCTCTCTGAAAAATAGGAACAAAGAGGCAAAGAGAGCCTCAACAGCAAGCCTCAACCAAAACATTATCCAGCAGCAGGGAGATGAAGCAGATACCAGCCTGCAATCCCCCATTTACCGATGGTATTATGTGAATCAATGTGTTGCTTTTGGAAACCATCCTGATGTGACGGCCCTTTAACCTAAGATGCTCTCATTGTGTTTATTGCAATTTACCCATTTTTTTATTGGGGGCATAAACTGTGCTGTATCGTCCTGGGTTTCTTTTGGGCCAGCCATAGTGGGTGTGGCCATACGGACGCCCGAGGCACTTTCCCCTGAGGTGTATGATGCCATAGCATCCACTTGGGGGCAACACCTCTTTATGATGTGACCGGCATATGGACACTTGTCTTGAATCCATCTGGACTCCGGAGACTGTGGTTCTACCACAAGCCCTCAGGGTGGCGCCTTCTGTTGTTATCTTTTGCCTTATGCCTCCTCGGCTGGCAGGCCCCTCAGCTGGCTGTAGCATCTTGGGCTTCCAATCACACTTAATAAGATCACAAAATAATGGGATGCACCATCACGTAGTTGGAAGCACTGATCCATGTGAGTGGTTTCTGTTTTTATGTTTTTAGTAAAGTCTGTATGGTGTTACAGTATGTGGGGTTTCCTGTTTGGTGCGGCTTATGAGTGGTAAATTGTGAAGATGAAATGATATAAAGCTGGAGGGCAGGATTATTGTTTGCTGTGAAATCCTCCCACTTCTAAGTGATGGTTTGCCGGAATGGAGAACATCTAAGAATTGGAAGATAAGATAGGAAAGTGGATGACAGTTTTAATTCTTCTTGAACTCTAGAGGTGATTATTCTCTGTTGAGTTCCCTGTTGGCATGGAGGTGGTGGAATCACTGGACAATGGGTGCTGTGTTCTGCTTTGTCATCAATAGGTGGTGTGACCCACATAGAGGGGGCCTTCAAGCTGGATGGGTTTGAGTCACTACTGACTATAGAGGAAGTCTACACATTGCCACATATTATACTGTTGGAACAATATCTGACACATTTATTTATTAATGTTCTGATGTTTCTGAGTTTGTTGATTATGATTTCTATGTCATTGATTTGTCACATATTTCCCTTTAGTGTGCTCTGTATCCATTTATACTTCTATTTCTGAGTGTTATGTGACACATGAGGTTATAGCAGCACTTGTATTATATGGATTAGGAGGAGGGGAGTTTAAATCACAGAATTTCTAGAACTTTAAGTGAAAGAAAATGAATCCAAATTTGAAATGAAAAGTTTAAAAGTGAGACATAAAAGTAGAGACAAAACAATGCAGAAAAGTTATAATAATAATGAACGGAGATATCTGAGGAAAGTTTATTTCTTCTGAGATTAATCTAAAACTTCTCTCTCTTTAGAGAACATAAATCATCAGCTGAGTTCATGAATCCTTCAGAGGGACACAACTTTTCCCTCCTGATAATTGAGTCACTTTAAGAAAAAGAGAAGTAATTCAAGTTTAAAATAGAAAGTTTCAAAGTGAGACTCAAAAGTGATAAAAGTGAAACAACTGACCAAAACAATGCAGAAAGGTGAAAATAATAAAGAATGGAGAGATCTGAGGAAAGTTTATTCTCCAGCTGCCCTCTGCTGACATTTTATTGGATTTTTTCAGGATTAGAGTCATGTAGATTTTTATTAAAAGCAAAAAGAAAGTTCTTTTTTTAAACTATTGAAGTTAATCAAGTTTTGTTGGATTTTTTTTTTTTACCTTTTTTAAAAATATAGAAAAAGGGAAATTCCCCGGAGTAAATGTTTAATTTGAAACAAATGTGGGAAATAGTTTCTTCCATGGTAAATAATGGTGACAAAGGGATCTCCACCTTATAAATAATTCTCTTTTGACACCCCCGGCCTATGTGTCATCACAAGTCATTGTACATAATGGCATGTACAGGACACATATGTAAAGGGTTGGGAAGGTGATAGTGAATAATGAGACAGACACCGGGGATGTAATGTAGACAAATGTTTCCTTATGTAGAAGATCTGGATTAGAGAGTCTCATCACCAGCCAACATCCAGTCCTATGATGACCAATAATGGAGGTTCCTAGCACAGCCCAAACAGATCAGAATCTTAGATGAGGCTGGGGAATCTCGGATGGCACTCCCCCTAACACTTGCCTTATCTCTCACATATAATGCTGGAACCCTTCACATATGTGTCTTGTACATATCATTATGTACAATGACTTGTGACTTGTGATGACACATAAGCTGGGAATGTCAGAAGAGAACTATTTATAAGGAGGAGATCATTTTGTCAACAGTATTTTATCACAGAAAGTTCTAGCTTTTGACTTAAAAAATACATTTAAGTTTTCTGTATGCAAATACAAGTTTGTGTGGAATGCGCTCAGGAGAACTGTTGAAGACAGCAGAGGTAACAGAAGTGTTAAAGGTTTCTCCGCCTGATGCGTTGTTGCATAAACGGAAAGCATGTTTGCTGCTGTGGTCATGGTTGGAGCTGGTGAGTTGTCGGTATCGGTAAAGGGCACATGTACTGCACCAGTGGCCAAACTTCCTATGATAGAAGGGCAAAGCATGGACCAGAAAATGGCAGAAATACTGACCAAAGCTCAGAAAGATGTGGTGGAAATGGCATGTGGGATCAGATGAGAATTTGTCTATTTAGGATTGGGGTAGTGATCCACTTTTGTGTTGATTAGTATCAGTTGCTAGGACAACTACCAATGAAATTTTAATAATCTCAGAAGCAACTGATGTCAAAGGCAAAAAGAATATACCTGTAATCACCCTGCATTTTCACATAGAAATAGAAACCACGCACATGGATCAGTCCTTCCAATCACACTGAATAAGGTCACAAAATAATCGGATGCACCACCACTTAGTTGGAAGCACTGATCCATGTGAGTGGTTTCTATTTTTTTGTTTTAATAAAGTCTGTATGGTGTTAAACTATGTGAAGTTTCCTGTTTGGTGAGGCTTATGAGTGGTAAATTGTGAATATGAGATGATATAAAGCTGGAAAGGAGTAGTATTATGTGACGTGAAATCCTCCCACTTCTAAGTGATGGCTGCGGGTATGGAGAACATCTAAGGATGGGAAGATAAGATTTGAAAGTGGATGACAGTTTTAAGCCTTCTTAAACTCTAGAGGTGATTATTCTCTGGTGAGTTCCCTGTTGGCATGAAGGTGGTGGAATCACTGGACAATGGGTGTCGTGTTCTGCTGTGTAATCAATACGTGGTGTGACCCACATAGAAGGGGCCTTCAAGCTGGATGGGTTTGAGTCACTACTGACCATAAGGGAAGTCTACACATTGCTATATATTATACTGCTGGGACAATATCTGACACATTGATTTATGTTGTGAATGTTCTGAGTGTGTTGATTTGATATCTATGTCATTGACTGGTCACATATTTCCCTTTAGTGCGCTCTGTAACCATTTTGACTTCTATTTCTGAGTGTTATGTGACACATGTGGTTATAGCAGCAGTTGTATTATTTGTATTAGGTGGAGGGAGTGCAAGTCACAGAATTTACAGAACTTTAAGTAAAAGAAAATGTATCCAATTTTGTAATGGAAAGTTTAAAAGTGAGACTTAAAAGTCATAAAAAGTAGAGAAATTGACATAACCATGCAGAAAAGTTACAATATTAATGAATGGAGAGATGTGAGGAAAGTTTATTTCTTCTGAGATTATTTTAAAACTTCTCTCAAATCTTTAGAGAAAAAATATCATCAGCTGAGTTCATGAATCCTTCAGAGAGACACAACTTTTCCCTCCTGATAATTAAGTGACGTTAAGAAAAAGAAAAGTAATTCAAGTTTGGAATAGAAAGTTTCAAAAACTCACCGAAAAGTGCTAAAAAGTAAAGAAATTGACCAAAACAATGCATAAACTTGAAAAGAATAAAGAATGGTGAGATCTGAGGAAAGTTTATTCTCCAGATGTCCTCTGTTGACTTTTTTTGGATTTTTTTTCAGCATTAGAGTCATGTAGATTTGTATAACAAGAAAACAGAAAGTTTTTTTTTATTAAACTGTTGAAGTTAATCAAGTTTTGTCTATTTTTTTTTACCTTTTTCAAAATATAGAAAAAAGGAAATACCCCGGAGTAAATATTTAATTTAAAAGAATGCGGGAAATAGTTTCTTCCATGGTAAATAATGGTGAAATAGTGATCTCTGCCTTATAAATAGCTCTCTTCTGATATCACCAGGCCTATGTGTCATCACAAGTCATTGTACATAATGACATGTACAGGGCACATATGTAAAGGGTTGGGAAGGTGATAGTGAATAATGAGACAGACACCGGGGGTGTAATGTAGACAAATGTTTCCTTATGTAGAATATCTGGGTTAGAGAGTCTCACCACCAGCCAACATCCAGTCAGTGTATGTCCTCTCTAGAAAGAATAAGTATTGGAGACCATATAAATACATCCTCAATTTAAATCAGACAATCCTGCGCTTGAGTTAATAGGAAATAAAATAAAATACATAAAAAGTGCGGCTAACAGACTGGTCAAGGTGTAACCATAAGTAACATAGAGCTAAAAGCTGCAGCGCACAGTCCGAAAGGTAAATATATCTGTATTAGTCCCCAACAACAGATAATATGATGATAGAGATGTAGTAAAATCAAAACGTGCAGCCCATCACCTGTGACACCGCCACACACAGCTTCTTACCAGAACGCACCAACCCCCTATTACGGGGGGTCAGTGTGCGCCTCCTTATAGATATGAGCGATCCACCCAGGGGAAAAGTCAGAGGTCCCTCAGGTCCAGCCAGGGAGGGCTCAAAGGCTGAGCTTCAGATCAACATAACTCGCAGGAGGATCCTATATAGTATTATGGCCATTCATGAAAAACACATAAAACTCCAATAGTGCAGATTATAAAAAATATGATTTTAATATATATAAATTAATCCACTCACATTTTAAAAGGTAAAAATCGGCACAAATGCAGATGATACTCAGGCGTCCAATACCCAAGATGGCGACCGCTGGTATACTTCCTGGTCACACGTGGCAAGCGTCACGTAGCTCCACCCAACGCGTTTTGTCATCAAGGTGACATTGTCAGGTGCTTGCTCAATTACCATTTTTGTGTTAAAGTGTAACATCAAATTGAATAACCTCTTACCCAGATCTAGTTGGGACTCCAGAAAAAAACAAAAAACCTCCAGCAGTCGAACCACTGACTTCTCCCTTAAAAATAGCACCCAAAAGGCAAAGAGAGCCTCAACAGCAAGCCTCAACCAAAACATTATCCAACAGCAGGGAGATGAAGCAGAGACCAGTCTGCCGTTCAGTCATGCAGTCAGCAGTGGTGGCACGACTGACGTACTGACTTGCCGTCTGACCAGAGACGAAGTAGAGGGACGACAACCTATTACAAAACCAACTCCGAACGACAACTCCGAGAGAAACGGAAAACCCACGATAAAAATTCCCTCTTCAGTCACCAAGCTGACGACCTCCAAAAAACAAAAAAAGACCTCAGGGTTGATCTAGACCCATTCTCCAATAAGTTAAACTACAATGTGAAATTGTGTTTTTACCATTAACTCGTTCGTGGACTGTTACAGTGGAACTACTGTTTTGCGCAACCCACCTCGATGCACTGCGAACGGTGCACACTGGTCCTTCATAT